>JAOUQT010313728.1:0-14756 GCA_025769995.1 Xyliphius kryptos | reverse complement strand
CAGAATAAACTTTTCCCTTTTTAGGTCAGTTAGGATTACCACATTTAGCAAATAGAAATAATTGTGGTAATCTGGTAACTGGTTTACTTGGAGTTAGATTGTGTTGTTTAAGTGTTCCCTTAATTTTTTAGCAGTATATATATATATATATATATTACGTTACAGTTATATACACTTTGGTGATAAATTAGTGATAAATATAAATATAACGATATATTTGAATGTTATTTAAATAGGTGTCACGTTGGCTTAGTGGTTAGCACGTTCGCCTCTCACAGTCCAAAAACATGGATTCCAGTTAAATTGACTGGTCTAAATTTCCCTGTATAGAATGTGTTTGTGTGTGTGGACGTGTGAGTAAGTGTGTGCCCAGCCATGGCATCCTGTCCTGGTTGTACCTGCCCAGCACCCAAGAAACCCCACCATGACACTAGTACAGGAATAAGCAGAAGATAATGAATGAATGGATTTTATTTAAACCAACATGATGTTGTTTAAATAAATGTAATGACCTTACTGGTGTTTTATGGTTAAAATGAATTGTGCCTAATTTAAAATGTTTTCATTTTAATATTTCATCAGGTTTATGCATCATCTAAAAACAAAAGTGGCATGAGGTCAAGTATCCTGTCTTGTTCTCTGGCTGATCCAGTGGATGTAAAACAAAGTTTCTCAACCTTCATCTGCTGAATGTTTGATGGCATTAGAATTGACGATCACAATTGATCAGTTATTGATAAGATATACGTTTGGAATAACATTGTTGTTCTTGTTATGAAAATTTATATGTTAGTGTGTTTGTTCCATTGAAATTGTTCGCCAGTTAATTAAAGTTATGTATATTTAATCCACTGTGAGATTGCAGTTCTTTTTGCGTCGTTTCTAAAGCGGAACCAATCGCACGAACTCATGTTTCATTGGGGAATGTTTTGAGTTTGTCCATCCGCTCGGAGGGTGAACTATATAAATAATGCTGATTTGTTTTTAGGATTATCGCATAGATTATCTGTTAGTTCTACAGGAGTTAAAAGGTAACACCTTTATGTTTGCATATTATTATCCAGTCGTAGATGTTTTAATTGGTCCGTCACTACGAATAATATTCATCTGATTACTATAATGGTTTTTGTTATGTTTCAGTGAGATCCTGTGTGAGCACTGCTGCCCAAATCATGAATGTAAATCAAAGCACGGTGGGCAGTGACCCAGTGATCCTGGCAACAGCGGGGTATGATCACACGGTGCGGTTCTGGCAGGCACACAGCGGCATCTGCACCAGAACCGTACAGCACCAGGACTCTGTATCCTTCACCTGTACACACACACACACACACACACACACACACACATATATATATATATATTATATATACCGATGTAATATTAACTTACATGTACCACTGTTTACTGATGCATAAGTATAAATAAATGTCAGTGTCACAGTTTGCTTAAAATAACTTAACTCGCACATTAGCAGGTGAATTCACTCGAGGTCACACCAGACAGAAGTATGATAGCAGCTGCTGGTGAGTGGAAAAATATCAGAGATTTAAGCTTGTTACATTTAAATTAAAAAAAAAAGCTGAGAGGATGTAAACAGCCATATACAAAAGGACATGCTGGAAATACAGTATGTATTTCTTCAGCTCTTACAATCACGGGTCATCACAGTAAATCTTAGTTCCGTATTTTCTCTATGGTGGACTAACCTCCTTTTCCAATCCACCAGAACCAACTGCACATGTTCTTTTATTTCTAAGTCGCTTTGGTAGTTTTGTATTCCCAATGGTGATCACAGCATCTTTGCCCCCTCTGTATTTCTCTTTTGTCTTGTGGTCAGTGCCATTAAGACACATAACATTGCAGTCCTTATTACTCTTTTGTAAACCTTCCCTCTTACTCTGTGAGATACCTGCCGGTCATAAATCACCCCGGTTACTGTTGTCTGCTCCACTTTATTTGCATTTTTCTTAAACTACCATAATGTTCTATTACATTGTACACTGGAATCCAAGTATTAAACATCATCCAAGTGCCTATTTGAAATGAGGGGCTGGAAGGGCTGAGGTTCAGAGACAGGATTTTACAATAACGAACAGGCTTTATTCAGATCCCCACCATGGAAAATCATACTAAAGAAAGACTGGGCTTTGCAGTACTGTTCTTTATAGCCATGCTGAGTCCTCTGTCACTTCGTCTCATGGACGGTCTCTCTCCCTGTGGCATGCTCTGTTCTCGCTTTTAAAGATTGCACATGTTAATTAGGCAGAGTGGTGTTACATGCAATAATTAACCCACCCCATGCGATCCTGCCACACTACTGTTTAAGTTGAAATGCTAAGTTTTAAACAACCAGTTCATGCAACCCTAACAATGGTTACTAAGTCAATATAATCATGCTGAAGTTAATTTACTCTTTGACTATTTTCAGGTTATCAGCACATACGCATGTATGATCTGAACTCAAACAATCCAAATCCTGTTATTAATTATGATGGAGTTAGCAAAAACATAACCTCAGTTGGCTTTCATGAAGATGGGAGGTGGATGTACACTGGAGGAGAAGACTGCATGGCACGCATATGGGATCTAAGGTAGTAAAGGCTTATTATTTCGTTAACTTGAAAATATTTTTTGTTTAATAAAATTCAATATGAAGTAAAAAGTAAAATTCATTTTTATTTAGATCAAGAAATTTACAGTGTCAAAGGATATTCCAAGTCAACGCACCCATTAATTGTGTGTGCCTTCATCCCAACCAAGTAAGTCTGTTTTATACATTTGCAAAAACTTTTGCAGTTTGAGTGATCAAATTCAACCTTAATTATTTACATTCTGGGCTGAAAAATTTAAGCAAAACTCTTGATATTAACTCCGTTGTTTAATAGAAGCAAAATTTTTTTATTTCTTGACTTGCTATAAGTTTGTTTTTTAGTAAAATGTTCGTCATTCTTGTGCTGTGTTGAAAATTTTAATAAACTTTAAAGAGCCATTTTTATTTATAGCTGGAAAGTTTTAAGCCATACGTAAGACAATAATTTCAGGTAACAAAATGTTTGTTTTGAGTATGTTTAAGTTGTTGTTGAGTACAGTTTTAAGAAACTAGTTATTTGTGATTTGTAGCCTGAATTTTTTTCTTTAATGCTAGTTTTTAAATATGTTAGTTATTTGGCTGATTGAGATTAGAACTACCCCACATATCATGAACTACTCGCAGTAATTTTAAAGGGACATGAAACGTCTTACAGAGAATGTTTGTGATCTTTGATTATCAGGCTGAATTATATGTTGGTGACCAAAGTGGTGTTATTCACATCTGGGACCTAAAAACAGACCACAATGAGCAACTGATCCCTGAGCCAGAGGTGTCAGTCAACTCTGTGCATATTGATCCTGATGCTAGCTACATGGCTGCTGTCAACAGCTCAGTCAGTATCTTTCTCTTGTCATTGTGATGTGTTGTAAATATTATCAAATTCTGAAGATCTTGTTTAACTGTGACCTATTACTTTGCCCCACAGGGGAACTGTTATGTTTGGAATTTGGCTGGAGGAATTGGTGAAGAAGTCACACAGCTAATTCCCAAGACAAAAATTCCAGCTCATAAACGTTATTCCTTGCGTTGTAAATTTAGTCCTGACTCTACGTAAGTGCAGCATGGTCTTGTTTTATGTAAGTAGGCCTGCCAGAGTGATTTCTTGCTAGATTACTAGTATCTAAATATTTTGTAGCTTGCTAGCCACTTGCTCTGCAGACCAGACGTGCAAAATCTGGAGGACTTCAAATTTCTCATTAATGACAGAGCTAAGCATCAAAAGCAACAACCCTGGAGAGACTTCACGTGGCTGGATGTGGGACTGTGCCTTCTCTGGAGACTCACAGTACATTGTTACAGGTAAGCATGTAAAAGTAATTAGAAAAGGTTCATTTTGAAAGGCTTAAAAAAATTTATGACCTAAAAAACCCTCCCTAATTTTTATAAGGACTCAATTAAACTAGTGAGGCAAAATTTAACAGTCTGCTCTTAATTCATGAAGAAAACAAGTACAAAACCATATACCTGTGAGCCGCAAACGTTTGTGAACTCAACAGCTATTTTCAAGGTAAAATAAAGCACAATTGTTTTAACCAATTGATAAAAAAATATATAAAAATTTAATAACAAGGAGCTTTGGTTTATAGAAGTGTATCATGGCTTAAAGAATCCCAATCTGGGTGGAGTTACCAAGTTCTCCCTGTATCCGTTTGGGTTTCCTCCCACAGTCCAAAAACATGGATTCATGTTAAATTGGCTGCTCTTAAATGCCCTTATAGTCTGTTTGTGTGTGCGTGAGTGAGTGATAGATTGGCACCCTATCTTGGGTGTATTTGCTCTGCACCCAAGACGCTCTTGCCTGGATGGGCATGGGATACCCCCATGGCCCTCATACAGGATTAAGCGGAAGATAAGGAATGAATTAAATCTAAGTAAACCTTTATGCTACTGTGAAAACCTTATTTTCCCTGTGGAACATGCTGCTGATGGACAATGTGCAAGACTGAATACTGGATACCTAATTCAGTTTCACTTAAAACAGTTTTTTTTTTTTCTTCAATAGTGCGTCACATCAGATGAATACAAAAGATTTTAATACTTGCCATTTCAAAATATAAAATATGGAATAGAATCCAATAAACGAATGACTAGTTGTAACTTCTTTAATTAAATGTGTTGTATTTCTGTTTTGGATTTTGGTGAAAATGTTCAAACTAGTTTTAATATTTCTAATTAGGAATGTGTAATGAATATAATATGAATTATTGACCTTTGTATATATTTTTTTTAATTTTACCTTAATTTTCAGCTTCTTCAGATAACTTGGCACGTCTGTGGTGTGTGGAGACAGGGGAGATCAAACGCGAGTACAGCGGACACCAGAAAGCTGTGGTTTGTTTGGCTTTTAATGATAGCGTGATTGGTTGAATCAAAAACAACTGTTACTGCAGCTAATTCTTATTGAGCTGGTCTCCAAAATGGCACTATAATGCAGGGGTTTAACAATGACCATCATTTTAAATAACTGTTTTTGAATTCTATTAAAAATTATTATTATAAGATAGGGTCTTGTATAGGAATAGTCCTGTTTGTGTTGGGAGTTTACCTCAAAGTTTAATTTAGTTTCAACATGTTAATGTCATGTTGTGTTGGAGCAGCCAGCTACCTCCAACAGCAACCAATCACAAATTAGAAATTGTCATTAGAATATCAGTAAAACCACAGTTGACATGTAAAATAAAATGATTAGTGAAGTGAAATAAATCAAGCTGTTCAGTTTGTCATTTTTCTAAATAGTGTATATCATAATTGCAAATTATATTACTAAATTACGTAACTGTCTTACTAAGAGCCACTAATGTAAAATTGACATTGTGTATATATATTTTTTGTTTTATATATCTAATGGCATATGCGTATTGTTGGCTCTGTTGGAGTATATGGAAGTTTTCATGTTGCTCAAATTTGATTGAACCTCCTGAAAGCATTAATAACAACCAACATTCAGGTAAGAACTGAAACAAACTCTGTAGTGATTTTGTAACTTGTTTTTTAAGGACACACAAACTAATCAGCCACTTTTAGCCTCATCATCTTGTTTCTGCACTTATTGTTCACTTTATTAATTCCATTTATAATATAGATCCACTGTGTAGCTTATCAATTACAGGTTGTGTTCTATCTGTTCCTTTACTTACTTTGTTACTCACAATTACTGTTCTCTAGTGGTCAGACTCACACAGGACAAAATAAGCAGATATTAATTGGATGATGGATTATTTATTTTTGAAATTCCATGTTTTCTCTTTACCATGTTAATAAATTGTTCTTTTTTCAGTTCCTATACATCCTGATTGTCTTTAAAGCATGACCTGGATAAAATGCACTCGTAGCATTATGAAATAGTTAGTCCATCCATTCATCCATTATCTTCCGCTTGCCCGGGGTTCGGGTCGCGGGGGCAGCAACCCAGGTAGAGAGGCCCAAATGTCCCTCTCCCTAGCCACCTCCACCAGCTTAACTAGGGGGATTCCGAGGTGTTCCCAGGCCAGCCGGAAGATATAATCTTTCCAGTGTGTCCTGGGTCTTCCCAGAGGCCTCCTCCCAGCAGGACTTGCCTGAAAAACATCCCTGGGGAGGCACTCAGGAGGCATCCTTACTAGATGCCTGTACCACCTCAACTGGCTCTTTTCGACACCAGGGGTAGCGGCTCAATTCCAAGTCCCAACCGGATGACCGAGCTTTTCACCCTATCTCTAAGGGAGAGCCCAGACACCCTGCGGAGGAAACCCATTTCGGCCGCTTGTACTCGTTATCTTGTTCTTTCGGTCATTACCCAAAGCTCATGACCATAGGTGACATAGAACAACTGGTAAATCAAGAGCTTCGCCTTGTGGCTTAGTTCCTTCATTACCACAAAGACCGGTACAGAGTCCGCATCACTGCTGACCCTGCGCCAATCCACCTCCCAATCTCTCGCTCTATCTTACCATCCCTTGTAAACGAGATCCCCTAGTACTTCATCAGTGATTATAACTCACTGCCTAAATAGTGCTGATGCTTAGATTTTGTGTTGATGGACTATTCATAGTGTAGCAGAGATTCCACGTGGTTAAAAATTTGAGCAACTTTACTTTGTCTAATCCACTTGGAATGAACACACTACCAGTATTTCAATGTCACTGAGAACAATCCATCATCCACAATACCCAATATATCTGGGGGTCCTGTTTAGAGACCCTTGTTGATGGGACTAACAAATTATGCATATAAACACCTATAGGGTACTTGAAACTGTGAAAAATTAAGTGTAAAAACAGAGTCTAGTGAGGTGGCTTATAATATACACTGCTCAAAAAAAATGTAATACGTAAACAACACATGAAACTCCAAGTCACCCACACTCCTGTAAAATCACCCTGTCCATTTAGGAAGCAAACTGGTTGTGAATCCATCTTACTTGCTGTTGTGCAAATGGAAAAGACAACAGGTAGAAATGAGAGGCACTTAGCAAGACAACCCCTATAAAGGAGGGCTTCTGCTGGTGGTGACCACAGACTTTTTCTTTGTTCTCATCCTTTGTGGCTGATGTTTTGGTCACTTTTGCATTTTGTCAGTTCTCTCACCATATAGGTGGTGTCTACAACCCACAGAAGTTGCTCAGGTAGTGCAGCTTATTCAGGATGGCACATCAATGAGAGCTGTGACAGGACGGTTTGCTGTGTCTGTCAGCGCACTGTCCAGCTTATGGAGCAGATACACACCACTGAGCCTCTGTAGTTCCACTGTAGTTGGATTAGCCGGTCATTAGATTTTCCACTTTGATTTAATGTATGATTCCAAATCCAGACCGCCATGGGATAAACATTTTGATTTACATTTTCATAATTTTATGTTGTTTTGTTCTCAACGCATTACACTACTAAAGAAAAATTTTAAAATGACATATTTTATTTATTGAAAGCTAGGATGTGTTTAGTGTTCTCTTTATTTTTTTGAGCAGTGTATAAGTTCCTTATAATAAAATGTTGCACACAGAGAAATAGCTTTCTAGAATAATGCTTTATTGTACAAAATCACTTATCTACAAGTTACAAGAAATACAGAACTGATCTGCATAAAATAGTGTAGAAAAAAATTGGGGAAGTTTGAGATGACATCAAAACGTGCTCCGGTTGTCCTTGTCAGAATGACTTTTAGTGGTGATGATACAGGTGTAACATCTTACCAGAGGATGTGTGTTCGCACCCAGGCTGTGTTCTCATCTGGGCTAAGGGTAGGTTCATTCTGGTAGGTAGTAAAAACAAACTGATACACAGATGTTGTTGGGGAAGCAAATATCTATGCAGAAGTAAATTAATCGTTCTCGAGGACCTGTAAGGAAACCAATAAAGTTGTGGTCAGTAAAGTTTGTTAGATTGAGCAAAGGTTACGACTGGCTTCAGAGTTTGTGGGGAATATTGGGGTATCTCTCACTCTCAGCTCTCCTGGTCCAGTACACAGGTGTATGCTTGCAGAGAGCCTGTAGTGGTTGTTGTAGTGTGGAAGTATTCACATGACCTCCTGACATCACACCTAAAAACTCTGTGTGTCTCTGCGTCTTGTTTCCCACCAGCCATATTTGAGTCACCTTAAATAATTAATAAATGATCAGTAAATGCATAATTATTCCATGGTTAATCATCATTTATCATACCCCTGACTAAAGTATCAGAAATGTATATTTAATGTTTCTCTGTACTGTTAATCCTGTTGACTCCTAAGAGTCAAACAACGGCATTTGGAACTTTTTTTTCTTTTTTTTTTTTTAACATTATACTTAAGTTGTAAATTACTTTTTTTTGGATACTCATTATCAGCAGTGGAAGTTATTTATATTTATATTGCACTTCTTATGGTACCTACATGAGGAAAATTATGTACTTTGCATTTATTTGCCAGCAATTTTACACAACAATATATCAAGTTTTTAAAGTACAGCACATTTTAAATAATTAAATCAGTGGTTCTCAACCTCTTACAAAACAGCAGTGCGTAGTCTGATTACAATGCAGATGTCTAGTTTTTAACCGCTTTACCAAATATTAATATTTTTCTTAAAGATTTATCATGGTTTCAGTGTCGTTAGTAAATATTGCACCAAAATGTAAACCATTTTGTTTTTCTTTTCTGACCTATTAATCATTGCATGACTACTTAGATGTATGCAGTTCCTACAACAAAAAAGCATACAAAATTGTTTATGAGCATCGCTCAACAGCTGCTTTAACAGTAAGACTGCTACCCAGTTTTTGTAGTGTTAGTTAAATAATGTTACATAACGTAATTAGAGGAACTTAATCATCCCTCATTACACAACACAATTTCAGACACTCGTAGTGAATGCTTAATGTCAATAAAAATGAATTAGCATTTATAATTATTTTTAATGTTGGGTGTTTCATTTCTAACGTGTTTCTTCTTTGCAGTCCTTTGAGCCAGTGTGTAAAGTTTTTCTTTGAAATGGCAAATATATCCGCACGTCAAACTTTGACAGACAGGTAAACTAGAGTTCTCTGCCGAAACATCAAAGGTTATAAGACGTCCAATGATGATTCCATTAGACTTTTGAAATGTTGCCATTTCTAGTCTAAAATGACATGACAGTTTTTGAGATTGACAGCTGTGCACTGTGTCTTCATATGGTCTGTTTAAATTTAAATTATTCAACAGGATGAAAGTAATTTGGTAGTAAGTAGATTGAATTACCAGGTATTGTAATGGTCTTTAGTGCTTCAATAGAAAACGACACTCACTCCTGGATTTTAAGTGCTTTCCCACTGCCTAATTCACATCATGTCAAGCGGAACAACCCAGTCTTTCTTTGTGGATCATAACCTGCCACAAAAACAGCTTGTTAAGTGCTGAGAGAAGTGCGTCCAGCACAAGTCTCTAGCCTGTTAATGGAAGGGTGCTCTTTCCTCCCTGTAGTGACTTCTACAGGAAAGAAAGCAACAGAGCAGTCATTGTGCACTCTGTGCCCCCATCCTGTAATGGGATCCATGCAAGACTGATCAGATGTGCAGAGGAATTCAAACTTAGCTAGGCCTTGCTCGCCAGAACCTGTGCGGTCTGCTGCTTCCTTTCTGCAGCTGCAAAAGGAGAAAGTCACCAAAAGAGCTCTAATCCGCTTTGGGGCACTGAATGCAGTGCAGTATTCAAGTGTCTGCCGACCCACCTGCCATCTAGCATTCTTTTAGGTCTACACATGTTAGGGGTGCAACAGTCTTAAATACCAAGTAAAATGTTTAAAACTCATGTCTTGATATGCATTTGTCATGGACCATGGATCTACTGAGAATAATTCAACTTATTACCTGTTGCTGTGACTCATTCAGGACAGCATGGATGTTTTCATAATCAGCCAGTTCCATATGACGAAGAAAGCACCTATTGTTGTCCTTGTTGTCTGGCTTGTAGCATATCAACCCCTAAAAGTAGAAGTTGGCTTTGGGTAAGTTTTAAAACGATAATCATTACAAATACTATTGCAGTTGGTATAAGATGATCTTACATGTTTAATGTCAAAAAGTACTGTGGATGTGTGGTTGCCATGTGATGTCACAGAGTAAGTCACCACATCATGATGTTTGTCCACTAATGCAGACTGATTAATCAGATTTGCGGGATCAGGAGCTATGATTCGGACAGCCTGTAATGAAGACTGTTAAGAAAGCATAAGCATTAAACATTAGGTTTAAAAGTCTATGTAAAAGAAATACCTTAAACAAATCAAAGTTTATGATTTGTTATTTTGTTTACCTGAGTGTCTGGCTGTAGTGTTAACTGTCCTGTAACAATGAGGCCAACAAGGGTAATGATAACCATGAGCATTGCAGCAGTGAGACAGCCCCATACCACTCGTTGAGGACAACTGGAGGAGCCGATAGGGCCACAATGCTGACAGCACAGGAAGTACACCATCATCAGATTAAACAGCACTTGGTACCATCAATTTGAAAGTTTATGTTTTGTATAAAGGTTTGGTATTTCAGTGGTTTCGGTGTTGGACTGTAAATTTAAAGGTTGTGAGTTTAAATCCCACATCAATTGAAATTACCAATGGGGGTCCTTGAGCCATGACCTTAACCCTAATTGCTGCAAGGCTGCTGTAAAAACCTGCGTTCTGACCTCAATCAAGTTGGGATATTTGTAAGTCTCTGTGGATAAAAGCATCATGACCAAATGTATATTACATTTTTTGTATTCAAAGTCCAATATTGTTCCCAGCAGGAACCAACAATAATTTAGTTTTAGAAGTTGCTGTTTAATATTATAAATAGTTGCTACTAAAGCATCACAGAATCTTACCGTACATTGTGGGTTCAAGCTGGTTTCAGAGTTCTTCCACCACCTCATCATTCTGCATCTAGTTGTTTTGGCTCACAGACCCTGATACTTGTTTCTCTGCATCAGGCTACATTCATAACCAAGAACGTCTACAATGTACCTGCTCAGTTACTGTTTCTTGTCTTTAACCCCCCAACACAAAGTAACACACAGGCTGGTCCAACCCACAAGCTGCCACCCCACACCGGACAATGGACAAAGAGGAAAGGTAGGGATTTTTTTTTTTTTTTTTGAGGACAGGGCTTGTCATCGCAATGGGGCAGGATTTTTTTTAAGGTTCTGTAAGTGCTGACTGCCCAAGGTGATTTGAACATCAGCCACAGTAATGAGCATGAAAACATCTGTTAATGACAAAATAAAATATCTTTGATCATATGACAAAAGTTAAACTTATGATTTAAAATATATTTATTAGATATTTGCAAGATGGGCACTTTGTTCAAGGCAGGACAACATAATTTCTTTACAAATGACAATATGGTAGGTTACAGTATCTGTTAAACCAAGTGAATCAGGTCACAAAACAAGCACCTTTAAATTCTAAATAATATTTAGTACTGTGTGCTTGAGTATCAGTGGCTGTTGTAGTTATGCTTCTTAAACTACCAATCTATTGCAGGTATAATGGAAAACAAACAGAATGAGACATGAAAGCATGTTCTTAGTATTGATACATACACATGGATACATTGGACACAGATAAAATAAAATAAAAACGCAGTACTGACATTGCACCTAGCAACAGCATGCTGAGGAACTCTAAAATATTCAAAGACCTACTGATGGAAGAGTTAGTGATGAGATTTACTACGTCTTTTTTTTTTTAAATACTTCTTTTTCTTTAATAGCCCATGTCTATATCTAAATTAGTGTTCTGCATTGAAATGTAACCAAGCTTATTGTATAAGCATTTCTTACTACAAATCGTTGATCAGAGCATTAGCAACAAGATACAGCACCCTAAAATAAAATGGCCTATCCCTTTAAATTCTGTGAATGTTCCAAGTCTTGTTGGTGTACTTACTTAATATAGATTAATAGTTACCTTAAAAAAATCTGACATAATTCTGCATTATAATACATATTTATTTATAATTACAAAGTTATCATATGACAAGTTGGGAGTTTAGCTTTGTCCAAAAATATGTTCTCATCTTTTTTTTTTTTTTAAATAAAAAAGACCACCAACCTTATTCAACCTCATCTGATCCATCACATCAGTGCATTCAGACACAGTTTAAATGGATGATCAGGGTTGGTTAATCATAAAGATGTAGATAAATTGATTGTTTAGGCAAACACTAGAGGAAACATACATTGACTAGAAAGGACTCTATTTGGACAATGCTTCAAAGTCTGCTTCTCCATTCCAAAGAAAGCAGGCAACATCATGTGTTGCAATTACTAACACAGCAATCTGCCTGGCCATAGTGCATGTAGGTCTTTGTTGCCAGAGTCAAATTAATAAATAGTGTACATTTTCTACAGACTAAAGTCATGTTTGGTCCATGCTATGCTGCATTATTTTGGGTAAAAATCTATTAAAACACCACTACACTGTATTTCTATGGTGCAAAAGTCACCATCAAAGTGATCAAAGAGGTGTAAACATGCACTATATATGATTGATTACTTTAGCACAGATGTTTGCCTCAGAATTTGGTTGTATTGCAGTTTTGTTGCTGCTGTTTTTTTAAGTGTTCAATTGTTTTTTTTTTAATTAAGCATCTCATAATTAAAAACTGTTCTTGGTGCCAAAACCAAAAATGTGGTGTTTAACATAAACTGCTTTTGCGGTCTTATTTGCATGCTTATTTGCATGCAAAAAAAAAAAAAAAAAAAAAAAGCTGCTGAATGGCTCGAGATTAGATCTAGTTTAAGGAACAAAGACTGGACAAGACTTGTCAACAAAAATGCCATTTGTCTTCTCATTAAAAACTTCATTTTTGTAGTCCTTCAAATCTCAACAAAATCAATTTAAAATATTTTTAAACCATTTGGACATATAGTTTTTGTGTTTTTTTGTTTGAATTTCAACTGCTATTAAAAGGAATATATGCTAAATACTGAGACCTAGCCTTGAAGAGCAGGTAAAACCTCCGAAATACTATCAACATAGTAGTCAGGCACCATTCCCTGACGCATGGGGCAGCCACTTCTTTGATGCTCTTCTGCATCGGCAACAGTTGACACACCAGTCAGGGTCAGAAGGGTTTTCAGACCACAGCTCGAGCCCAGCATGATGTCGGTATCAAGGCGGTCCCCAACCATGAGACATTTGCTTGGATCAAGGCCATATTGGTTGGCAATACATTTAAACATGAAGTGGCTGGGCTTTCCGACCACTTGGGCCGGACGCTGAGCTGCAGTCTCCACAGCTTTTAACAAACATCCAGTTCCTACAAATAAAGACCACAAAGATCAGAATAGGAACACAGCTTGTAAATATTAGCTTAATGCAATTTTAACTTTCTTTGCTGAAATAAGCATGCTGGGGAAAAGCATTTATGAAACATAGGGTGTGTATAAACATTTTTTTTATTTCAGTTATTTATTTTTTGTTAGGCTTAAGTTAGCAAATGAATTGAATTTATTCATAATGGAATTGCAGGTAAAGCTCCCATTTTGCCGCACTGCTCAGGACTCGAAAGAGTAAGGATTAACTGAGTGCTGGATTACACTCAACACTGAGGTTTCATTACTGGCATTTTTAAACTATGTCCAATGACTGTCCATCCTGTTGGACACACAGTTATTATGCAAAATGATAGCAGTGTGTTTATAACAACTGAGGAAAAGCTCAATCCTTATAATAGCATTCATTTTCATATAAACAAAAGCACTATGCGGCCCACACATTCAAATTCTAATAATAATATGAATGAAATAGGATTTCTTTATCTAAAAATTAGGGAGGGACAAAGAATAATGGGCTGTTTATAAAAACAAAAGTCTTAATTATACATACTTAAATATTTACCGTACACAGTACTTTTTTTAATCGATCACTTTACTAATATTATATTGTATAACTTTTAATACTGATAACTGCTTTACATCTGTGTGATATGGATTCAACCATCATCTGACACCTGCCAACACATATTCCAGCCCAAGATGACTGAGCAACATTGCACAGTTCCTTTGCATGTGATGCTGACTCAAACAAACAGAAGGTCTTCCCTAAACAGCTTTCATGGCATACCATTGTCCATTTACAATCATACTGCAATATAGTTTAAACTCAACAACGAGGCAAGAGAGGGCATGTAAATAAATCACGGGAAAGAGATGTTCTTAGGCAGAATGCATAACGGAGTGCGGTTACACATCTTTCCCATTATTTATTAACAATAATGCAAAATCTTGAAAGCTTTTATAAAAGTTACAAACAAACTAATTAAAAACAAGATTCAAGTCATAAATGCCTTTATTAAATGCAAAATTACTAATGCACTGATGTTCAGTGACATGATCTAGTCTGGTTTTTGCTGATCGGTAGAGACACCGGAAATCTATTACTCAGTGTTTTCACAATCTAGTGGTGAAATTAGACGTTTATTAAAATATCTGGAATGTAATGTGTTGTAGGGCGGCACGGTGGCTTAGTGGTTAGCACATTCGCCTCTCAGCGCTGGGGATTCACGGTTCGAATCCCAATCTGGGTGGAGTTTGCATTTTCTCCCCGTGTCCACGTGGGTTTCCTTCGGGTTCTCCGGTTTCCACCCACATCCCAAAAACATGAAGGTAAATTAAATGCTCTAAATTGCCCTGTATAGTGTGTGTATATGTGTGTGTGACTGTGTGAGTGAGTGTGAACCCAGCGATGGAT
>JAOUQT010313720.1:0-14756 GCA_025769995.1 Xyliphius kryptos | reverse complement strand
CTTGAGATGTGTTGCTGTCACAAAATTTCAAATAAGCCAATATTTGACATGAAACTTCTAAATGTCTTGCTTTTAACATTTGATATGTTGTCTATGTTCTATTGTGAATACAATATCAGTTTTTGACATTTGTGAATTATTGCATTGTATTATGCCTTATATCAATGAAAATGATGTGGAGATAAGAGATGGAGAGATAATAATAATAGTAATATGGGCTGGATAACTGTGTTTAAGGCAATTCAAAAATTCAGATTAGAAAAAGTTAGTCAGTGGAAAAATATGATAGCTGTTATGTATCTTAATGATGTTCCTCTCCATTTGCAACAATGGACCTGCATTTTTTTCTTAAATGTTTGAGAATCTGTATGTGCTTTTATTAGTTGGCATATGTTAGTAGCCATTGTCTTCAGAACTCTATCGGAACACTTGTATCAGTCAGTCTGGAGAAAATGGCAAATCTCTTTAATACTCATCTTTCACTGTAATTGAAATAATTACCTCAGACAACATGGTAAGGACCAGAATAAAAATGCTGCACCGCAAAGTGATTGTTTGTGTATTTGCTTACTATTGTCCACTCGGTTTATGATTTTCGGGCCTTTGGATGTGTTTGTTCGTCCTGTCTGATATTTGAAACCTCTTAGAAAGTGGTGATCCTGTTAGATCAATGTCAGGCTCTGATTGTTTCTTTGTAACTATAAAGAAATTAAGAAGAAATGAAGACTGATGAATTAATTAGCAGTAAATGGTTGTAAACGGTTGGTTTGTTTAAAAATGCATTCCTTTTTCTCATACTGATTATCATTCTCACTAACAGAATGTAATGTTAATGTGTGTAGGTGGTGAAAAAGATGTTTTGTTTTGTCAGAGTGTGCATCAACTGTTTGCCCTTTGCATGAGGCCAGAGATAATTTTTCCTGAGTACACGTCACTCAGCTGGAGTTAACAATAAATAATATACTGTAGGTGCAATTTTCAGTAAAACACACTATAAATTAAGTAAAAATAGAGCTATACTAAAAGTTTTATTAATTTCAATTGGACATGAAGTAAAATTTATAATACAGTGATAATTATTCCATTATGTAGCATATTTACCTGTAGTGAAGATTACGATAATTTTTTATTCATATACAGTATCATGAACTCCATCTGCCACAGAATTTTAATCCAGTTCTTTTTACCTCTCTTTTGACAAAACCCAGCAAACACCAAATTAGTTACAAGATAAGGATGCTTTAAAACCTCCCGTACAGTGGAGGGAGACGCTTGACCAAAATACTTTATTGAGAGCCCTTAAAGGAATCCCCAAGAAAGTTGGCTTTGCTCTTCACAAAGAGAACAATAAACTTCGCCCAACCTAACTACCATTAAGATAACCCAGTCATATTTTTTAAATAGAATAATTTGTCTATTTCTCTCATAATCCAAAGTCAATACATTTGTTAGAAAATTCTCCTGTCTGACTCCTGTTTCTGTCTCCATCTGTTCATAGCCAATCGCACACACACAAGGCTAAGGTCAATTAAATCAAATGTCTTATCTGTTCTACTATCACTTTAAATTGTTCATCTGTCTTTTCCACATTTTCAATAAATTCACTCTTGATATTTTAGCAAGGGCTCAATCCATTTTTATTTTTAAAACGGCATAAGTCTCTGCCTTTAGTTAAGTTCTGATTGGTTTGAATAAGCGTTTCAAAATAATAAAATAGACTCGGGTCCTACGGCCAAAAAATAGGAAAAATAGCCTGTGGGTGGTGCACCGATTAAATATTCATGCAAAACATGTTGAATATTATTGCTTTGCTAAGTTTCCCCTACAAATAACACTTCTCAAATAATCATATATTTATTTATGTTGCCGCGTGCGAGGAGCTTTTTGTGAAAAGGTGAACTAAGTCCATGCACGTCACTTCCGGGGTTTATATACATAAGTATAATTTTTTAAGAATAATGAATTATATACTATAAACTTAGGTATGAGATTTTTTTCTGTACAAACTATATACGTAAAAAGCTATAGTGCTGTGATCTGTGTGTATTTTAGAATAAGATTCACCTGTGGCCTCTCTCTGTTACTCTGCGCTCAGTCTCTGACTGTCTGCGGTTAAGACTGTTTAAAATAGCCTAAAAAGTTGATTAGTTTGCCTTTAGAAAAATAGTACTAGTCTGCCGGAGTTTCTCTCTGCAAAACTTGTGTTTAAATTGTCTATTACATAGTTGATTGTGTCTAACTCTCTTTATTCTTTTTCCATGGCCACCGTTACTTATCTGGTATAAATTTTTTGTGTAAAGCTGATTTGAGACAATGTCTATTTTTACAAGAATTGAATTAATTTACCCTGATGGTCAATTTTACATACTCCTGCACAGACTCATTTTTAAAGGCTTTTATTCTGTTGCCTTTAAATTTTAAATCGATGGGTTTTTCTTCTGAGCCTGGTTCAGTTCAAGGTTTATTCTTCTTATCATCTCAGGAGAATTTTCATTGCCGCTGATGCCATCAGGCTTGTTCATTTGAGATAAAAGATTAACCTTATTAAAACTTTATAATTATTTCCCGAATATCATTTCTGTAAAGTTTTTTTGTGACAATGATCCATTGTAAAATGTTTTATACACGTGCATCTCAATTAAATTAGTGTGGTAGAAAAAAATTGCTGGGCCTTGAAAGGATCGTCAAGAAAAGGCCATTAAAAATTTGAGGGAGACTCACAAGGAGTGGACTGCTGTGGAGTCAGTGCTTCAAGCACCAAACACAGACTTATCCAGAACATGGGCTAGAACTGTTGCATTCCTTGTATAAAACCACTCATGACTAAGGTACAATGCCAGAAGTGTCTTACCTGTGCCACGGAGAAAAAAAACTGGACTGTTGCTCATTGGTCCAATGTATTGTTTTCAGATGAAAGCAAATTTTGCATTTTATTTGGAAATCAAGATCCCAGAGTCTGGAGGAAGAGTGGATAGGCACACAAACCAAGCTGCTTGAGGTCTAGTGTGAAGTTTCCACTATCAGTGAAAATTTTAGAGCACTTCATTTTTCTCTCTACTGACAAGTTTTTTAGTAATAGAAATTTAATTGTCCAGCAGGTCATGGCACCTGTCCACACTGACAATTACCTGGTTTAATAACCACAGTATCACTCTGCTTGATTCATACTCTGAATTCCTATTGAATTTTAAAAGAGTATTTGCCCACCCAACTGACGCCCGGAACCCTGGCAAGCGTTTGCTGTCTTTGTCCCAGGGTAGATACTCTTATTGCCACACCCATCAGACTAGATGTCCTACTCCAAAATCGATCATTACTGAACGTTCAGCAGCCTCTATCCTCTGAGCCGGAATCCACCAGAGGAGAGAAGGAGGTGACGGCAGCACAGACTCTGGTTTTACTGACAGGTCACATTAGAAAACCCAGTAAGCAGTAGCCAATTTAGTGCTGTCCCTAAATGAATTATTACAGTGCAGATATGCTATGGTAATCAGGCTGTTTATCTACCTGCCCTTACCGGTGCAGAAGCGAGCTTTGTGGACCACTCCACCATTAAAGCCCTGGATATACCAAGTGTGAAGCTCCAACATAAGCTCTGAATAAGGGCCACGATGGGAGTCCCTCCTTTGAAAAGGATAATCATGTTTCTGATACCTGATTCCCCCAGTATCCCATTGTGCTGGGCCTACTGTGAATTAGCCGCCATAACCCACTGATCTTGTGGCAGCAACAAGAGATACAGGCCTGGTCCAGGGATTGTTTTGAAAATTGCCTACAATCTCAATCATTAAGCCTCAAGTCAACCACAACAGAAAGTCCCCCAGTACAAACATCCATCACATCTCTAAATGCTATGATGAGCTCCAGGGGGTATTAAGCAAGAATAAGGCAGAAGGGCTCCATCCACATAGAAAGTTTGACTGCAAGATTGACCCCTACCTGGATGCACCCTGCCCAGGAACAAGATTTATAATCTTTTATTGCCTGAGAAGAAAGCGATCGAAGAGGCTCTTGCAGCTGGGTACATCCGACACTCAACATCACCTGCTTCCACTGGGCTCTTTGTAGAGGAAAAAAGAGGTGGACTTAGGTTATTTTTTGATTACAAGTGACTTAACTAGGTAACAGTCAAATATACCTACCCACTGCCATTTGCCCCATCATCTCCATCATGTCAGGTTGGTGCTACAAAGGTTACTGGAGCATCAACACTATGTCAAGGGTAAAAAGTGTGTATTTCAATAGCAAGAAGTCATTTTCTTGAGCTTCCCATCCCCCTGTCATTTTCACAGACCATAAAAATCTTGATTATCTAAAATCAGCCAAGAGATTAAATCCTTGTCTAACCCGGTGGGCCCTGTTTCTAAAGACACACTTTAGAACTCCTGGTGGCCCAGAATGAGCCAGAAAATAAATCAGTTTGTCACTTCAGGTTAAGTGTGTGCCTAAGCCAAGACTCCTCGAAATCTGCCAGCTGGGAAATTAATGCCTCTACCTATCCCCAAGAGACCCTGGTCCTATTTGGCAGTGGACTTTGAGACCGATATACCTCTGTCAGATGGAAATAACACAATCTTGCTCATAGTAGATCAGTTCTCCATGTCAGTGCGGTTCTTCCATTTTAAAGGTCTACCCACAGCTATGGAAACCACCAAACTTGCCTTTCAAAGAAATTTCAGGTATTTTGGTCTCCCAGAATGGCATCCAGTTAATCTCCAGAGTATGGACCCATTTCATAGACAAGCTAGGGATCACAGTCAGTCTCACACCCGGATATCATTCTTATGCCAGTGGTTAGGCAAAGAGGGCAAATCAGGAACTGGTGAAATTTTCAAGAATGTTCTGCCAACATCGTCCCTGAGATACCTACCATGGGCAGAATACTCCCAGAATTGCATCTGTCACTCTGCTACTGGTCTCAGACCATTTCATACCGTGTTCGGTTATCAGCCTCCACATTACTTATGGAATGCCAATCACACAGACACCCCTGTAGTAGACAAGTGGTTCCAGAGAAGTAAGAGAGTCTGGGCTCTCACTCGCCAGAAACTTTTTAGTGCCATAGATTTTATGAAATGGGCTGTGGATTAAAGACGGGGAGAGAATCCCATATATTGTTCAGGAGTCTGGGTGGCCACGAGGAACTGCTATTCATCACCTTCTAAAAAACTCAGTCCCAAATATATTCGTCCCTTCCTGATAGTCAGATAGTCATCACCAACCATCACCCACCTTCCACATAAGTCAACTGAAACCTGTCACCAACGGTCCCCTAGCAGATGTGTATAGGAACAGGTAGGCGCAGAAAGAGAATAAGTGGGAGGTAGCCCCCTTGAGAGGGGGTTATGTCATGCATCTGCCTGTTTTTCCCCTAAACACTCACCCGCCTATTTCACAGATGCAGGAACTCTAATCAGGCACACCTGAGACACCATCAGTCTGGTTAGAGTGCTTCGCGGGTCAACACACACAATTTCTCATGATTCATGTTAAACTATGATCATGTTTTGTGCTTACAGTGATGCTGTATTGAACAGTAGCTTAGTGCCTATTTCTTATGTTCATGTTTGATGTTTGTTATTGTCCATTATGCCTTGTGTTGATACATTGTTCTTTGTTCATGTTTCAGAGAATGAATCCCAGTGGGAGGTTTTGTTTAATTTTTTGTTTCTTCTGAGCATTGTATTCAGCCATCCTTTTTGTGTAGTTTTTCCCTGTTCTGTTTAGTTTATTCCCAACACTCCACTTTTATTTATTTTATTGTCTCCACTTAGTGTGAGCAGGAGTGCTTACAGACAGCAAACAAATACCTATTGCTAATGAACAGAACTATATACTACATATATATATATATATACTTCATACATATACACTAAGTTCTGTGTTGTCAAAATGTTTTTGACATAGCGTGCTGTCCCTGTTAAACCATGGTGTTTTGAATTACCTATGTTATTTTCTCACATAATAATAATAATAATAATAATAATAATAACAAATTCAATTAATATATTGCCATTCAATTCAGGATGCTTACCCAAAGACATGGTTGTCTTTTAAGTAAACTTTCACTTTGCCTGCCTGAGAAACTGGTGACAGATAAAAATTATATGTTGCATAATTTGCACAACTACTTTTAAATATACAGTTTCATCATGTTGTAAGAACAGTTAATAGTAGTCATGTATGTATGTATATACAGGGCTTAGACAATGAAACAGAAACACCTGTATATATGCAGTATATATTATTTTCTGAATCTATTTTGTGTAAAAGCATAGTCGCCATATTGCAGGAAGGTTCTTGGTTCAATCCCCAAGTAAGATAAGCTGCGTCCTTTCTGTTTCCAGTTTTCTAATTATATGTTCTCCCCATGGCAATTTGCCCGTGAAGTGTGTAATACTGTATTGTAACCTTGTATGGATTTAAATTTGTGATTAATCTAACCATAAAATTGCAATTGATGTTGACATAATGTTAAACCAATAAGCAATTTATAATTACTCTATCTAGTACAAATATACTTAATTTTTATTCTAAATTCAAGATAAATTTAAGAAATTGTCTTTGTTCATTTGTGTGTGTATGTGTGCGTGTGTATGGTTTAAGTCAAGGGAGCTCATAGTTTAAAAACTCATTGAAAGCTCATTTTTCCATATAAAAAAATGCAGATTCAGTTCCCTGATACCCACACATACCACACACATCAATGCCCATACCACACACATCCATACTTACTGGAAATTGGAAACACATTTTACATTTAATACATAAACACAGCAATTGCACTATACATTTTGGTGCAGAGTGCATAACCACAGTGGCCTGGATAGCTCAGTTGGTAGAGCACACTGCTGGAAATAGACATAAGCTTGGAAAAATGAGGCTTGTCTTCCAGAAGCAGGAACAGCTTTAAAGACATTGGGATGCTCAGTCAGCTTATCCCTGTCGACTGGATCAAAGCAACAATAGCATAAAGCATGACATGTCTATAACCTATAAACCATAAAGTCTGGAAATTACCCAGTTTGTTTCCCTGAAGCATATAGCAAATGTATTCTGGAACCTTAGTCCTGTAATAGACACCACCTTTTTAACTCAGCTAGCTTTAATATCATTGATTATACACTATCTGGCATTTGTTTATATGAATTACACCCGACTGGAGAAAAAAGGTAATCATAGAATTAGACTGAACTGAGTTAATCTATAGCTACTCATGTATATACACAAAGATAAATAAAAAGAAAGGCTCTACTGTAAATTGAATAGTCTCCAGATATGCACAGCCATAAGCAAGTAATAATTCTCTAGCCTGAGAGTGACCCTGATAGTTCAGAGTAGAAAGTAGTTTTCAGTCAACCTGCATCTACTTGAGGTACTTCAGGTACGATCTCATAAAGACATTTCCAAAGATATATTTGGATATAGAAAACATCCTGAACACAATTTGCGGGGTGAGTTCTAATCCATAATCTAGCTGAATAATTTTGAAGTGTGACAAACTTTAAGTTTAAAATGCACCTCATATCAAAATATGGCACTGATCACTAGTTTAATCATCATTACTAGCAAAGAATTGTATAGTATCTGAGCAGATTGTCTATCAACAAACAACAGATGAGAAAGATGCACAAGATGCATGCTCTGTTGAAACTTACTCTTTTTTCTTTAAACATGTATCTACACTGTATACATTTTTTTAGGCAGCATGGTGACAAGATGGTCCCTGGTTTAAATCCCAGGTGGGTCGTCCTGGGTCCTTTCGGTCTGGAGTTTGCATGCTCTCTCTATGTCAATATGGATATCCTCCAGGTGGTTCCACACTACAAACACATGCGTTCTCTAAATTCAATTCAATTACATTCAATTTTATTTCTATAGTGATTTTTACAATGGAACATTGTTGGAAAGCAGCTTTACAGAAATTAAATTATGTAATATACATAATTTCTGAATGTTTATATACGACTTTTTGGTACTAATGAGCAATCTGAGTATAGAAAATAAATTAATGAATATACATATTTTGTTTATATTTTGTGGAATAGTCTCATAGAATGTTTCATTCTTTAGTTGACGCAAAATATGTTTAGCCTTTGCAAATTACCATAAAATTAAACAACACAGGAATGGTGTTAGGAACCAATAGGTGAGGGCACATGCAGGTGCATCATTTCAGTTTAATTAAACCACAAATGGTCTTAGAACAGGGCAAGAAATATCTGAGCAATCCACCAGTGTAAAGAGAGCTAAGGCTTAACATTAACACTATGTTATGAAGCAAATGTAAGACAAAGATAGCTGTAAAACAAAGGAATTTACTGTGTGAAATAGTGAAACAGTTAAAATAACTCAAGTAAGGGATTTTGCAGGGCTCTTCTATTACATGAATGTACTCTCAAGCAAACTATCATTAATTATTTATTTCAGTACAAGCTTAAATATGTAATGTAACTGTGAATATATGTGCTAGTCACTTTATTCAACTGCATATTAACATAAATATCTAATGTGCCAATCACATGGGAGCAACGTTATGCATTTAGGCATGTAGAGGTTGTCAGGACAACTTGCTTGGATTGGAAGAATTGGGAAGAAAGGTGATTTTAGTGACTTTAATTATGGCATGGTTGTTGGTGTCAGATGGGCAGGTCTGAGTATTACAAAAACTGCTGATCTACTGATATTATCACTCACAACCATCTATAGGGGTTACAAAGATTTGTTAAAAAATAATAAAATATCTAGTGATCGGCAATTTTGTAGGCCATAATAACCTTGTTTATGTCAGAAGGGAATGGGCAGACTGGTTCGAGATTAAAGAAAGGCAACAGTAAGCTGGTGAATGTATATTCCAGTCATCAAAATTAAAAATAATCTAATTGGGTCAACAATTCTTTTTATAGATGGCTATATTCCTGCAACATTATGTTTTATTTGGTTATGATATTGTCGTAGCTTTGTGGATACAAACCTAACATCCTGGTTTTTAAATGGTTTAAAGATTCAATTATAAGAAAATAAGCATTTTATATCCAAAAATACAGTATTTGCATTCACTGGCCACTTTATTTCAATTGCTTGTTAACACAAGTACCCAATCAGCCAATCATATGTCCACAGCTCAAAGCATTTAGGCATGTAGAAGTGGTTAAGACCACATGCTGATGTGCAAACCAAGCATCAAAATGGGGAAGTAAGGTGATTTAAGTGACGCTGGACATGGCATAGTTTTTGGCACCAGACGGGATAGTCTGAGATTGTCATAAACTGCTGATCTACTGGGATTTTCACAAACAACCATTTCTTTGGTTTACAGAGAATGGTCCTAAAAAAAGATAAAACATTAAGTGAGTGGCAGTTGTGTAGATGAAAATGCTTCGTGGAAAATGAAAAATGGTTCGGGACAATTGTAAGGCAAAGGTAACTCAAATAACTACTCGCTACAACAAAGAAATATAGAATACCATCTCTGTTGAAAGCATTCGAAAAAGAGCTAAGGCAGTTCTAAAGGCAAAAAAGCTACTTGCACAGTGTACCTAATAAAGTGGCCAGTGACTGTACAGTATACATTGATGATGGTCAAAATCTTTCATAGCATTACACTTTCAAAAATACATTTAATAAATTCTACATTGAGTTTTTATACATTTTACATAGTGTCCTACATTTGGGTTAACCTCCCAACTATGTACTCCTCTTCGAAGGATGATGACATATAACCATAGCAAATTGCTGCATAAGGGGGGCTCTGTCATGGCACTGCTGTTATATAGTGGTAGCTCCCTGCACTTCTGTCCACATTCTGTGTTTTTGAATGGTATGGAAATAAGTCCCATAACAATTTAATGTTTAGACTTTACTGAACTATGGTTACACAATTGCATTTTAACTATATTCTTGTTACCCAAAAGGAGGATATATTTCCTTCTGAATCTGGTTCTTCCCAAGGTTTATTCCTCTTTCGATCTCAGGGTAAGGGTGAGTTTATTTTTAATGTAATTTTCAGCATCAGTGGCTATGAACGCAGTTACATACACAAGGTCATATAGTAGTACACAATTCGAGGACAATTTGGCATCTCCAATCCACCTAGCATGAATGTATGTGGACTATACAAGGTAAACGGAAGACTGAACATTTTATTTAATTTAATTAAGAATAATGTTATATTTAATTTGGATAAACAAGTAGATATTGTGCATTTTTAAAAAAACTTTCCTCACCTTTTCCCCTTCAGGGGTCACCAGAGAAGATCAGCTGTCTCTGTGTCTTCCTATTTCACACCCAACAATTTCATGTCCTCTCTTAAAACATCTTAAAACTCCTTTTTGTCCTTCTTCTCTTACCCCTGCCTGGCAGGTCCATCTTCACATTCCTTCTACCAATATACTTAATGTATCTCTTTTTTAGTCTAAAACAATCTCAGTTTATCAACTATTACATCACATTGATTTCATAAGGAAAATTAAATAGTAGATTAAAATCAACTATTATTGTTAAATTGTGTTGAATTTTCTACAGAATAATTGAATATATAAATAAAATATGTGATTGTCATTTCTTCCTTCTGAATTTGTAAACCTTACAAACTGATAATGTCTCAACATTTATGGTGGACATTGTGTCACCATTTGTCATTTTCTAGTAGGGAAAAGAATACTTATCGATTTCCAGCATGACAATACTTACCAAATGGCAGTGTTACAAAGCAGATAAAAAATTTTAGAGTAGATAAATTCACCAATGATGCTCAATTTCACGCTAAAGTGGGGAGACACAATTTGGACTGCTAATTTAGCCACTGATAGCAGCCAGCAGCAACAGATGAAAATCCCCTCAAAGATGAATAGCCTGTCAGAGAAACTGGAAGCCAATAACATGGATCACTGAAATAAAAAGGTAATGGTTTGTGTCTCTACTGCTGGAATAATGTTTGAAGATGTGTAATATTTGGATGGGAACATGTACTATCCGTTGCTTCATAAATATATAAATAGTAAATAATAATCAAGAAGAAAAGAGTGATTTAGGTGATAATTTTTATAGGAAATAGTCAGTGTTTATCACATTTAAAATTAACCCAATTTAAGGGTCTGAAAAGTCATTAAGCATAGTAACAAAATCGCTTAGTTAGCAAAGATGATAGAAGGGATAATAAACAAGAGTGTAGTTTAATTCTGAGAAGGTAGTAAAAAAAATAACATTGCACACTACCACGTATGACCCAAAGAAACAAAAAACAATTATTAACTGTAAAAAATGAATATTGTATCAGCATTTCTATAAACTAGCCATTAGAGAGCACAGGCCAGTGTATTTTTAGTGCCGATCCCAAGGCCGGGTAAATGGTGAGGGTGCGTCAGAAATGGGCATTCAGCATAAAATGTTTGTCAAAACTAAAATGCAAGTTAAGGAATGTTTATCCATACCGGATCGGTCTAGCAAAAATTGGTCTACTGTTTGCTGAAGACCAGGGAGGTGTGTGCTGGAGACAAAGTGTAAGAAAAGCAAGGCTAGAAGTGTTGGTGAAGGTTTTTTAAAATTTTTTAAATGTTTACATATGTAATAGAATAGACAATCAGACACAGACAAAAACATACATAAAAACAATGAAGAACAAAACGGCAAATTTAAAAACAATAAACAAGTACACTACTGCATTACTGACAATTACAACAACTAAGGTACAGTATATGACTTCCAAAGTTTTAAAATCACATTTTTTGCAATTACCCTTCCATACAATATCATACATTGCACTGAAGCTTTGTGTTTAAGCAGAAAAGGAGAAATCCCAAGTAATACAAACAATGGGTCAGGTTTAAACACATAGCTGTACATGCTAGAAAACCACATATGCCCTCTGCAGATTTACATTAGTCACACGGACAAGAAATGGTGGGAAAGATTTTGTGCAGTTTAGTTTTTGAATAGTGAATCCTGTGCATCACCTTAAATTGGATTAGCTGGTGTCTGGAGTTAATAGAGCAAGATCGGATCCTACCAAGACCCTCCCTCCAAACATCTCCAATCTGCATTCTGCCTGAGTTTTTGCTTGCTCTTTGCACAACCTGTGTTTCCTCTCAAGGTTTCTTCCTTACTCACTCAGGAAGTTTTGTTTTTTGTAAAGCTGCTTTGGGACAATGCCTATTGTTAAAAGCGCTTTAAAAAAATTTATTTAATTGAATTGCATTCCCAGCATCTCCTCCCAGGAGTTTTTTTAAGAGTATGTGGTACACACCGCTTGATCAAAAAATAAATTTAAAAAGCCTGAGACCAATTTTTTGGATTCAGGAAGACCCAGCAAAAGCTTCAAATCATCTTATTTTCTATGAGAGACTCAAAATTAGGAATACATTCACTGACATAATTCCTAATTTGCAAATTTGATTCAGCAAAACAGGAACTTTTCTCTGGTTGTAATATTAAAAGGCATATAAAAAAATATGGTGATCCACATTACCCAACCGAATGGGTTCAATAGAAGAGTTTTTTCTTATACTGATGTCAAAGGGCTCAATACTGATGGCAAAGAGCCATGGGATGAGGGGGCAGCCCTGTCGTGTGCATTACGGGCAGTCGTAGGCTTGTGGTTAAGGAACCGGCCTTGCGACCGGAAGGTCCCTGGTTCGATTCCAAGTAGCGACAAGTCATGGCTGAAGTCCCCTTGAGCAAGGCACCTAACCCCAGTTGCTCCCCGGGCACTGTGATGGCTGCTCACTTCACCTGTGTGTGTGTATTTGTGTGTTTCACTGCACGGATGGGTTAAATGCACAGGGCCAATTCCACTGTGTGCAAGCATAGTGGCAGAATGTATCACTTTCATTTTAAATGGGAAAAGAAATTTAGCTTTGAAGCTCGAGTGGACAGTTTTGGGATAGACATGCACTTTTGCAAGTGATCTAATGTGTTGTGCTGAACAGATTTGCTCGAGTTTCGAGAATGCAAGTTGTGTTTCGGGATATAAAATAATAGAAAACACTGAAAAAACAAAATAAACAGCTAAAGGTTAGTAAGCTAGTTTTTGTTTCACACAGTTCTTGCTTTTTGTTTATCGTTGTAGCCTCAGGGATTTCCTGAGCGGAATGCTAACAAGCCATTTAGTTTAGCAATGTAGGTCAGAGAGCCATATACTAGTATGATTAGCATGCAGGTTAGCGCAGGAAAATAGAGATATCTCTCCGTATCTGAGAAATGTTTTGTTTATAACAGACAGTTAGCTCAATGTGACTTGCCATTCATAAAAAGAGTTTGCCTGGATGCTTTTAATCCAACCTGGCAACCACGCAGTTCCTACAATTTGCCAGGTGTGTGTTACCATCACTCAGTAGAAAACCAGCTGCGTGGCGTTCTTGACCCAAGTGAGGGTCGTGTGTCCGAACCAGCATGGCCACCAGTGCGGATCATGTCTTCTGACCCGGCCACACCTGGTCTAACGACTTTCACCACATCATGGGGAAGGACAAGTGCATTATCAGAGCGAAAAATCTAAGAAGAGCATTGACCACAAACAAACACACACACACACACACACACACCTTACATTGTGGGAATGTACATAAGACAGCTAGTGGGGATGTGGGAGGTCTGCTCAAGAAAACCTTTTTATTTATAACCATTACCTTTTTATTTTATTAGACTATCTACCTATCTATCTATCTATCTATCTCTGTGTGTCTAACTAAATTATCTATCTGTCTATCTATCTATCTATCTATCTATCTGTCTATCTATATCTGTCTATCTATCTATCTATGTCTGTCTGTCTGTCTAACTAAATATTCTATCTATCTATCTATCTCTGTATGTCTGTCTGTCTGTCTGTCTGTCTAACTAAATTATCTATCTATCTATCTATCTATCTATCTATCTATCTATCTATCTATCTATATCTGTCTGTCTGTCTGTCTGTCTAACTAAATATTCTATCTATCTGTCTGGCTGTCTAACTAAATTATCTATCTATCTATCGATCTATCTATCTATCTATCTATCTATCTATCTATCTATCTATGTCTAA
This sequence comes from Xyliphius kryptos, assembly GCA_025769995.1. Classification (NCBI taxonomy): domain Eukaryota; kingdom Metazoa; phylum Chordata; class Actinopteri; order Siluriformes; family Aspredinidae; genus Xyliphius; species Xyliphius kryptos. Next base: position 733 of record JAOUQT010313720.1, on the reverse strand, counting down.
CTAATTAGTATGTCTAACTAATTAGTATGTCTAACTAAATATTCTGTCTATCTGTCTGTCTGTCTATCTATCTATGTCTGTCTGTCTGTCTGTCTAACTAAATATTCTATCTGTCTGTCTGTCTATCTGTCTTACTAAATATTCTATCTATCTGTCTGTCTGTCTGTCTGTCTGTCTAACTAAATATTCTATCTATCTATCTATCTATCTGTCTGTCTGTCTGTCTAACTAAATATTCTATCTATCTATCTATCTGTCTGTCTGTCTGTCTAACTAAATATTCTATCTATCTGTCTGTCTGTCTGTCTATGTCTGTCTGTCTGTCTGTCTGTCTAACTAAATTATCTATCTATCTATCTATCTATCTATCTATCTTTTTATACTAAGTCTGTACACGCTCACTGGTTCACTGGTTACCAGGTGAAGTGCTAACTGTCGAACCGTCCATAACAGCGTTAACCTATTTGTATAATGTAATTTTTTAGTTTCAGAAATCACATTATTTTTATTTATAACTACAATCATCAACATTCTCTCGGGTTTGTCCGTAATAACACAACCTTTCTGCTAATGGGGTTTACTGTATATACTGTACACTGGAACTAACAACAACAATATACATTAGCAATACATGTGGACAACACAGAGCGCATGCAAGAGAGAGCGGGAAGAAAGTGATAGAGAGAGAGAGAGATACGGTGGGGTGGGAAAAAGAGGGCAGGGAAAGAGAGCA
>JAOUQT010313711.1:0-14757 GCA_025769995.1 Xyliphius kryptos | reverse complement strand
TGCCAACAAAGGCTTTTGTACAAAGTATTAAATAAAATTCAGTAAGCGTGTTCAATACTTTTTCCCTGTGCCATTCCCCATAATTACACAATTTAATTTCTGGACATCTATGGGTTGATTTCTTTGTATGTATGGATTACTTGGGTTGTTACTGACATCTGGTGAAAATTTAATGTCAATAGCATCTCTAGAAATATATTTACTGAGAAAAATGTTGACGTGTTCAATACTTATTTCACTCGCAGTATACTGTGATTTGTAAAAAATACAGTGCCCCCTTGAGCTTTTAAACCTTTTGCCAGATTTTAGGCTTTAAACCTAAAAATATGAAATTGTAATTTTTTGTGAATAATCAACAACAAGTGGGACACAATCGTGAAGTGGAACAAAATTTAGGGGATATTTTGAACATTTTTTTTAATAAACAACTGAAAAGTGGAGCGTGCAGTATTATTTGGTCCCCTTGCCTTAACACTTTGTAGCGCTACCTTTTGCTGCAATTACAGCTGCAAGTTGTAGTTTTGCACATTAAGAGACTGAATTTTTTTCCTTATTTTTCCTCGCAAAACAGCTCAAGCTCAGTGAGGTTCAGTGTGGTTTCCACAGATTTTCGATTGGATTTAGGTCTGGACTTTGACTTGGCCATTCTAACATCTGGATACATTTAATTGTGAACCATTTCATTGTAGATTTTGCTTTATGTTTTGTATCATTGTCTTTTTTTTTTACATTTTTTGCCCATTCTTCCTTGCAAAACATCTTGAGTTCAGTGGGTTGTAAACAGCAGTTTTCAGCTCTTTCCACAGATTATCGATTGGATTCAGGTCTGGACTTTGACTTGGCCATTCTTACACCTGGATACGTTTATTTGTGAACCATTGTTTTGATTTTGCTTTATGTATTGGATCGTTGGAATACATTTGTTGAAAAAAAAACAACAGGTTTTCTTCCAAAATGGTCCTGTAATTGGCTCCATCCATCTTCCCATCAATTTTAACCATCCTCCCCGTTCTTGCTGGAGAACAGCTGGTTCAAACCATAATGCTGCCAACACTATGTTTGACAGTGGGGATGTTTTGTTCAGGGTGATGAGCTGTGTTCCTTAAACGGCCCTTTAAGTAAAGGGGCCGAATAATAATGCACACCCCAATTTTCAGTTTTTTTATTTCTAACAAAAAGTTTAAAATATACAAAAAATTTTGTTCCACTTCACGATTGTGTCCCACTTGTTGTTAATTCTTTACAAAAAAAATACAATTTCATAACTTTATGTTTGGTTTGAAGCCTAAAATGTGGCAAAACGTTTAAAAGTTTGAGGGGGCCGAATACTTTTGCATGGCACTGTATTTGTTAAAATAAACCCTTATAAAATCCTTCTATCGAAGTGATGATTGATTGTGTCATTGAATTCATGTTAGGATGTTGACTTGTACATTGATATTCCTGGTTAAATGAGGTTATTTACTATTGTATAAACTGGAGGTTAAATTTAAATGTTGCACCTATCTTCTAACTTTCCCTAGTTTAAGTCTTAATAATGTGGTGCTAGCCCAAAAATGGGTTGTAGTAAAAAATACTGTTATAAGCGATAGTTGTTATGTGGCAAGATAAAATAAACCTGTTACACATATAACACAATATTAAATATCTCAGGGATGTGCAAATCTTAAATACAACTTATTATGTGTGCTGTCCCCCCTCCTCCTGCACCCATGTGTGGTAAGTGTTATGGTCGGAAAAATATGGTGTCAGAGCAGCCAGCATTAAGTGCATACAGGCAAGACGCATTGAATGTGAAAGTCAACTCAGAAAACAGAAATACATCCACAGGTGGAATGAATCTGAACTAAATCTGAAGTGCCATATAATACAGAGATCTGAGCAGGCTTCAAGATAATCTCTGCTATTACTCAAAAGAACTGCAAGCATCCATAAAAGGATAAAATATCAAGAACAGAATGATTCTAAAAAGAACATTAAATATCAGTCTAGATGGACTTAACACAGTTTATATTAAATTAATGTTCAACAAAGTGTTTACTATAACTACACTCTGTCTGGATATAATTGTGCATTAAATCTGAATTCACACAAGCACTTTGAAATAGCAATGCTACTCCTCTCATCTGAAAGCAGAGGGAAAACATACCCTTCCTAAACTGACCCTTATGTAAGACTTGGTTGAGAATCAAGATCTATTCTTCTTTTAAGACTCACCACAAGCCATGCATTACGCAAACCCTAACAAGACAGTTCAGATGGCCCATGTTATCCGCAAATTAGAAATCATCACTACATACCCAAAATCAGAATCTGATCTTTATTATTTGCAATAAGTTACAAATGTTTTTTTTTTAAAGATATTTTTTAAATAATCTGCATTTTTGTTTTTGGGATCATAAAATAATATATGCACTATATATTAAACATATACAGTATCTGCAGATCTTTGCATTCATATCTACAAAGCATTTCAGTGGGGGGAGGAAACCAGAAAACCCGGAAAGGGTCCTTGCAGACACAGGAAGAACATGGAAACTCTACCCAGGTTGGAATCGGGAATCCCAAGCGCTGAGAGAAGAGCATGCTAACCACCAAACCACCATGTCGCTTAGTTGATGATAAACAGTATAATAGCATAACTATAATTTTCACTGGAATTCTATAACTAGAACTTTAAATGATTGCTATGCTGTACATATTGTCAGGTCTATGACCATTCGGCCGCCGTTTCTTGTGTTCTATTCAGTTTTGGTTATTTGTGTTGATTAGTTTCACGTGTACTTTTTGTTGTGTATTTATATGGCAGCTCTTTTTGTTTTCAAGTCGGGTCAGTTTGCTTTAGGTTTTTAAGGTTGCCAGATTGTCTTGGTTATGCAAGGTAGTGCTTTAGGTTTCTAGGTTGCCAGATTGTATATTTTATACACGGGCATGCGTTAGCATGTTTACTGTTTAGTTATAGCTGTGTATGTGTGTATCTTTTTAAATAAACTTATTGTTTATCTTTGATAGTTTTAGTTCTTGTGTTGGTCTCTCTGCCACCTCCAGTACTCTCAGCTACAGTTTGTAGCATTGACTGCCCCGAGTTGGGTTGGCGCTTGTGCCATCTAGGGAAAGTCGTGACACATATATAATACTTTCATATTTTTGTTTAGATACTTAAAATCAACTATTTCATTAAAAGGAAAATATTTTTAATTATATGTTAATTTGGGTGGCACGGTGGCTTGGTGGTTAGCACGGTGTGTGGGTGGATGTGTGTCCAGCAATGGATTGACGCCCTGTCCTGGGTGTGTCTGCCCAGCGCACGAGATGTTCTTCCCTGGATGGGCATGGAGAAACCCCACCGCGACTCTAGTAGAGAAATAAGCGGAAGATAATGGATGGATGGACATTAAATTGGCCCAGCAAAGTTTGTATTAGGCTCTATTTTAGGAGCTCAAAACTATTAAGTAGTGTAAATGCCTTGGGTAAATTTAGGGTAGCTTAGGTCTTATTGTGTGGAACTTTTATGTTTGGTCATGGTCACATAGGTTTTTTTGGGGATTTCTAGTTACTTTCCACAGACATTAAAGTCAGGTAAAGTTATGGAAAGTGAGTGTGTGATAATTACATTGAAAAAGTTTGTCCACTCTAAGATAAACTGGTGACGATCTCACACTTGCACAATCTCCACCTTCTGCCAATGGCCAGTAGGAGGTTATTGACCTACTCTTCCTTACAGTGAGATCCTTCATGACTGTCAGACCATAGGTAGCATGATAAATGTCAGTGAACTGCTAATTTACAAACTGTAAATACGAACAGCAGTTCGTAAAAAACTGTTCGACAAGTTCCACAAGTTTTTGACTGTGCGGAATGAGTACTAAATGGAAACTTAACAGTAATTATATACAACAGTGTGGACTGGACGGAACTAAAGTGGACAGTTCAGTTCAGGACACGTATTGTCTAAGTGCAGCGCAATGCTATTCAGTGTGGCATTTCTGGTAACAAATACAAAGCATAGACAGAACTTTTGGAGTTACGTTTTTAATCACATGATACAAATCCTTAGGCAAAGCATAGGAAATCAAGTACTGATTAAAGGTTTTTAATGCATGCTTACTGTATTATACAAAGTTTCAAGCCAAAGGCCTCAGAAATGTAAAGTTTGCATAAAAGCATTAATAAAGCAGTTTCGAGCCCTGAGTGTCTAAGTTTGTTAAAATATAAAAGCATACTAGTATAAGGTTTATTAGTATAAAGTTATTCCTAATGTTTTTGGTCTTCTTTTCCAGTGTTCCTTGGTTGTTGGGTAGTTGTACCAGAATGGCCGTAAAATGTTTGTGCAGTCAGGTTTTGAGCTACCAACATTGTCCTTTTATCTAACCATAAACCCTGTATGCACAATGCTTATTAGTTTTTTAATTATGCAAATTTAGAGACCAAATCTAGAGTGTTGGCAACCAGGGTGTGAATGTGCAATTACAAAACAAATAATTCAATATAAAGTGAAATATAGCCTGAAGGTCCACATTATTTCTAAGTTTTAATTTATTTTTGGAGTGAAATTGCAGTTAGAGTCTTCTAAGGTGGGGTATATCACTTTCATTGTCTGGCTAATGACTAATCTGGCTTTCTGAAGGATATTGACAGCGTTAACTAGCAACATGACAGAATACAACTTTGCAGAAGCATAGCACAGGCTGGAACATGTATCGATTTCCAAAATGACCTGAATATTTGTGATTTAAAAAGATTTTGAAAAAAACACAAGAAGTATTTTTAATGGAAAGTCACCACAAAGAAAAAATGTTTTGCAACATACAGTTTCTCAGTTTTGCAAATGGTGAGCTAGATATTCCAAAGCACATTCTAGAGAAGCCTTGTGTTAAGTTCATGATTTCTACACAAAGCTTCCATTCCTGTTAAAATTATACATAGGTGCAATTACATCGTTAATTTATTGTTTGCCTTTTGATGCTTAACTTAACAATTTTTAATCACCTTATTTATACTGGAGTCAACAAATATGTTAATATCGACTAATGGCAAAACAAAATTAACTATGGCTTAAGAGCAAAGCAAAACTCAAATTTCATTATTTATATTCTGACAGGACTACATTAATAATAACTTCTTAATGTTGGAGTTGGCTTTCTAAAACAACACATTCCAAATAGCTTTTTTGTGTGTGAGCTCATGTCTGGCATGGCAGGCAACCATTGCTAAATATAATAAGTGGCTTGGCTAAAAGCATCCAAAACAGATTGACTCTTAAGACATTTTAAGCATATTGTAAAACGCATTAAAACAAAGATCTGTGATTTAGTATTTATATTGGAACATTATGTAGCAGAAGTCAAATCCACATTAAAGTAAAGTATTTTGTATTACTTACCCTCTTTGCAAAATGACTACACCACACGTGATTAATGAGTTACAAGAAATATAACAAATAAGAAATTAAATAAAGGCACAGTGGCATAGGGATTAACATGTCTGTTTCTCAGTTCCAGGTTTGAATTCCACCTCATTGTAGAGACATGCTCGTAGGTAAAGATACAAGTGAAATATAGCCATTAAAAAGTCGTGTAAAGCCTCAGTTTGACATTCACCTTGGACAATATAACACCATGCATTGCTTTGTTTCATACCCACAACTTTTAAAAGGCACAGGTAGTCCCCCTACTTAAGAGACCTACACTTGACTCTACAGACATCAACAACTACAGACTAGTTTCATTTCTCTCCTTTCTTTCCAAATACTTGAACATGCAGTTTATTATCAACTGTCCCTCCTCCTCACTCCACAGAATGACCTCCAAGATTCGTAGCAGCCAGGCGTCAAGGCAGGTCACTACACAATAACTGCACTTGTCGCATTTACTGAGGAACTTCATGCAGCTTAAGCAACCAAACTCTGTTCTAATTCTTCTAAACCTGTAGCCTTTGACATGGTTAATCAAAGCATTCTTTTGTCCACGCTCTCTGACATTGGAGTAGCTCACTCAGCATGACAATGGTTGGCCTCCTACCTTGATGGACGCTCCTACCAAGTCTCATGGAAGGGATCGACATCTTCCCCATCCAGTTTCATAACTGTTGTTCCTCAAGGCTCATCCTATCATTCCCTCCTTCAGACACTCAGGTCTCAGCTCATATCTCAGCATGCATGCAAGATATCTAACAATGGATGTTAACTCATCGCCTGAAGCTCAATCTTAACAAGACTGAACTTCTACTCATACAATTCCCCAACTAGGGATCTAGTCATCTCTCTTGATAAATGTCAAATCAGGCCATTGGATAATGTAGGGTTGTTCTTAGGGTTGTTCTTGATTATCAAATGACTTTTTTCGTCTCATGTTACCAACATAACTTGACCATGCCGATTTCCTCTCCACTGAAACCGCTCAGATTCTGATTCAGTATATTGTAATCTCTCGGCTGTACTACTGCACTTCTCTTCTGGCTGGGGCTTCCCTGTACACCATCAAACCTCTGCAGCTCATACAAAATTCAGCTGCTCTTCTGGTATTTAACCAGCCTACATGCTGCCCCATCACTCCAGTACTGCACTCTCTTTACTGAATTCCTGTGGCTGCATGCATTCAGTTCAAAACTCTGATGCTAGCCTAAAAGGCCAAAACTAGAGAAGCACCAAGCTACCTCCAGAGCCTAATCAAACCACGTTCAGTAATGCATAGCCTTAGAGCCATTAGTCTTGCTCGACTTGACCCTCCAACTAGGACTAGAGGAAAACAGGCATTAAAACTCTTTTTAGTATTCTCACCCAGGTGGTGGAAAGAACGTCCACTTAATGACCACTTAAAGTGTCCAAATCTCTTCCTTTTTTCAAAAAATGATTAAAAACTCACCTCTCATCCCCTTTACCAAGCACTTAGGTTAACCTAATCACAAAAAAATAAACAAAAACAGGTGTTTCAGATTTTGTACTCTAAAACTTGTCTTCACTTAAACTGTAGCATAATGATGCTTAAAATTTAAGGATGCACTTCTGTAAGTCACTCTGGATAAGAGCAGCTGCTAAATGCTGCAAATGTAGATCTAAATGTTAATGCTTCAGTTTAGAGGATCACTTCCATTATTGCAGAGCTCTTCCAGCACATATGTTAAAACGCCTGGCTATCAACTTGATTTGGCATCTATTTAACTTTTAAAAGGCTTAGTGCTCTATTAGTCATGTTTTTAATTATTTTTTTCCTTTTTTGACCAAGCTGGCATACTATTTTTACCAGCATGCCCTGCCCTGTAACAATTTTATTGTTTTATACACGCTTATTTTTGCTTGTTACTTTTTTTTTAACAAAATAAAGACCAAAACGGATCCAGAATTTGAGTTAAACCATTAACACAATAGTGCAAAAATAGTGCAATAGCGGTAGGATGCACTCGTAAATGCAAACATTCATGTAAAAAATGCTTATTATTGTCAGTAAAAGACTCATTTATTTTATATAGAGCTGATATAAGAGGTTTATTCTTTAAAGAGAGTGTATACAATACGTGTAGCTTATAAATTATAAGTATTCCAGCAAGGTCATTGCAGTCATTAAACACATTATATCGCTCTTATTATATTATATCTCTCAACTCTTGCAGTTAACAACATTCAGTCTATACAGCTTGTTTCTATCTCATTTTACATTAGGACTAAAAACTACCAATCATTTGAATTGATAATCACTGAAGATTACAATAATGTCTCACAGATTTTATAATGCAACACAGACAGTTTCCAAAAACAAGAGAAAAAATGTACAAGTTAATCTTGTTCATGCTTTAGCCCAGCGAAATACTTTACTACTGTTTTCATTTCCTACTTTCCAATTACATTTTTGAGCAAAACATCAGCTGGTGCTCAGGACTCCAAATTAAGGATGCAAAAGCAAAAGAAAAACAGGACTTTATTCTTACTATGTTTTCATTTGGAGCTTGGTTTGGTTTCAGTTGCACGAAAAGAGAACTGAGCCACAAGCAGCAACTATTTTCCGCTTGCCACTTCTTTCTATAATTGCTTCTAAACATGACAGCCAGATTGTCAGTAAATTATTTCTTTTAACTTTGTTAAACCGGAACATTTAGCCAGAACCTGATTCAGGTCATTCATTTTAAGTGTTATTATTAAAATCAATTTTACAAAACTGTGTCTTGAGCCTGGTCTTTATTTAAATAGCACATGGATTGGAGCACGAGAGCACTTTTTAAAGTAGTTTATAATGCACTATAGTTTTTTGGATAGAAACAACATGATGTCAACACTGTCTAGCCATGATTCTATGTCCCAGTGGTGACTTAGTGTTATAAGATGAGATTTTCCCTTGAAAACTGGGCAGTTGAACATGCTAGTATAGTTTGTTAGGTATGTGGACTTTATACTGATATATATTTATACTAATCGGAATCTTGTGGGTTCAAATCCCAGTTACACTGAAGTTACTAATATGGGCCCTTGAACAAAGTCTTTAATCCTCATTGCTCCAGAGCATGCTGTATGACCCCAACTAAGTTGCAGTGCTTGTAAGTCACTTTGGATTAAAGTGTCTGCAAAATGACGTCATGGTTTCACAATCATGAAATTACAGCTCCCAAAGTCATGTCCGATAATGGCCATAAAACCTTGGCTTTAAACACAGCAGGTCACTTCGTGCTCCGCAGCAGACTGGCCAAGTACACTGCTGTTTATTTTTTCCCAGTTTCCACTTATGTGTAAATATGTGTGCTACAAGCAGGGGATCAGGGCCACGTGTCTCCCCTTTAGAAATAGAAGCCGGCATGGAAGGTATTTGGTTTAGCCATATGTACTTAAGGACAGACTCACAAATATTTTACTACAGACACTGACGGATTGTGAATGCATACTAAAGTACAGTGTCATTGATCTGAAAAAATTTACCATTTATAAACATATTCCATGTGATTGAATTTATATATGACATGTTTTTACACTCAGCGCCTGACACACACTGATGTTTTATCAAGACTATTGCTGATATGATTGTCATATCCGTTTAAACCAACAATAACAGCATACAGCTTAGTTACTGCATGTAACATCCAAAAAAAAGTCCCAGTCTTACAATTTTAAATACAACACTAATTACTATCAGAATGGTATAATGATATTACTAATGATGCACCCAGATACAGATACACCTAGGACAGGGCGCCAATCCATCGCTGAGCACAGTCATTCACACAGCCACACACACTATACAGGAGCAATTTAGAGCATTCAGTTTACCTTGAATCCATGTTTTTGGACTCTGGGAAGAAACCAGAGAACCCGGAGGAAACCCATGCCGACACGGGGAGAAAATGGAAACTCCACCCAGATTGGGTTTCAAACCAGGAATCTGAGAGGAGAAAATGCTAACGTTTAAGCCACACTGCCGCCCTTTATATTAATCATAAATTGTAAATAATTATGTGCAAAAACAAAAAATTGTAAAAATGTGATTTGTGAAGCCCCACATATACTCATTAAGATATATTCTCATCAAATATAAAAAAAACAACAGGATTACATGGCTTGTTAAAGCAATGGTTATAATCTCAAAACAGAGCTTGATACTGTTATGCTAGTACATTTACATTCATTCATTCATTATCTTTCGCTTATTCCTTTATGAGGGTCGCGGGGGGGCTCCCCATGCCCATCCAGGGGAGAACGTCTCGGGCGCTGGGCAAATACACCCAGGACAGGGCGCCAATCTATTGCTGGGTACACACTCACTTACACAGTCACACACACATACACACACTACACAGGGCAATTTAGAGCATTCAATTTACCTTCATACATTTGGAATGTGGGAGGAAACCGGAGAAAACCGACGCAGACATGGAGAGAACATGCAAACTCCACCCAGATTGGGATTCGATCCGGAAATCCCCAGTGCTAAGAGGCGAATGTGCTAACCACTAAGCCACCGTGCCGCCCACATTAAGATATTAAGATTTCTTAATAATGTATTGCATCATTATTGCAAACTATAAGATTGATACTGTTTATAGTAAGGAATGAAAAGATAAAACGTTTTGTCAGAATGTTATTAAAGAATTAATAAGTAGAATTTGCATGTGGTGCAGGTTTACAGTTGATATTTTTTGGTAGATTGCTCTTTTGGCAAAGTGAAATAAGATGCAGTAGTACCAGCAGAAATATTCAAGCCTGTAGGAGGAATGCCACTCATCACTGGATAAAAAATACCTGCTGTAATCACCAATTTCTCTCAGAAATATGTCAGTCAAAATGGCTGACAGAACTTGGCCATGCACAGCAGCTATGATATCTGTGCACCTTGTATTCCTGTAGATGGCCTCCTGACAGTATATAGTCACATATGTCACATTTTCATGCTTGTTTCTCCTTTCCTCAACTCTGTAACACACCAGTCCTGTCAGGTGTAGAGTACATCAATTCTTGTCAATTTTTGTTCATTCTTCCAGAGACTACACTTTTAAAAGGATTGAGGTCTGGATTTGGACTGAGCAGTTTCAAAACTTTGATTCTGCTTTGGAACTTGGATTTTTCATGGATGTTTTTGTTAATGCCTTTACTATTTATTTTTTTCCTATTATTTGAGGATTGTTTTTTGCTTACTACGAACTTATTACATTCATTTATTCATTATCTTCCGCTTAATTCTCTATAAGGGTTGCAGTGGGGTTTCCCATGGCCATCCAGGGAAGAACATTTTGGGCGCTGAGAAGATATACCCAGGGCAGGGCGCCAATCATGCACACAAACACACACTATACAGGGCCATTTAGAGCCTTTAATTTACCTTGAATCCATGTTTTTGGACTTTTTTTGGAAACCAATGAAACCCACGGTGAGAACATGGAAATTTGACCCGGGAATCTCAGTGGCAAAGAGGCGAACATGCAAATCACTAAGCCACTATATATACTGTATATATATTTAATTCAAAAGTCTTTGTGTATGTTTATTCCCTATACAAATTCACACTGTTAAATACCACAGAATTTTCAATACTTACACTATGGACCTTGCAGAGGTTTATGTACTTTGAACAATCACCAGGAAGCGACTCAAGGGGGTTTGGTTTTAGCAATAGTGAGCCGTCAACCATGAGCCGTCAACCATGCATCGAGAAGCTTGTTGTCGTGTCTTTGCTTTCATAATGACGCAATTCATGGTTGTGTTTTGTTTTGTTACATGCAATAAACCAATCAATGTGTCTTTTGCTGTTCCCTTTAAGAGCCTGGTGTGCTTTGACTTTGGCAGCACAGTGCGACCACTACGCGTAAATTAACATTTACACCATTTGGAGAAAACAACATTACAAGCCGGGCCAAGTGGCTAATTGACAAAAAATGCGTACTTTGACTTGTCTTCATATTTGACCTGGTGGCTGAAGGAAGACCAATTGAACACCATCTACACTTAGACCTTATAATTACTCAGCATATCTAATTGGATACACTGATTGGCAGAAAGAAATTAGATTTGAACATGAACCCATTAAATCAGAGTGACACACATTTTATGTTAATTTGTGCATACAGTTACTGATCTTCAGTAAACATATGCACATAATTACACTGCAGTCTAAAATTTAACCAAACACAATCTGTTCCGTGATGGCCCTGTGGAGGTCCTGACTATAAGTGAACAGAATGAAGGGGACTAATGAGGTGTGTATGAAAAAATTGCACTACAGTGTGTATTTTTAGAACTAAAAGAGACATTAGTAAATGGAGCTAATGATAAGATTTAAAACAACAAATTGCACCAAATAAAGTGGTCAGTAAAGGTTTAATTTAAAGTAAATTAGCAAACATACTGTAAACCCGCTTATCTAAAGACCTAGGTAGGTGGATGACAGACTCAGATTCATTCATTGATTATCTTCAGCTTCTACTAGGGTCACAGTGGGGTTCCCCATGCCATTCCAGGGGAGAACGATTTGGGCACATTGGGCACAGGGCGCCAATATATCACTAGGCACACTCTCTCACACAGCCCCACACTATATGGGGCAATTTAGAGCATTCAGTTTACCTTAAATCCATGTTTTTGGACTGTGGGAGGAAACCAGAGAACCCGGAGGAAACCCACGCAGACACGGGATTCAAACCGAGGATCCCCAGCCCTGAGAGGCGAACGTGCTAACCACTAAGCCATTGTGCCTCACATGACAGACTCAACATATATTTATTTCATTAATAAATAAAATGAGCAATAAGAATAATATTTCAAAAATAGATTAAAACGATTTTTGCCTCAAAAATGGTTCTAATAAATTATTAAGGAAGAATATCTTACCCATGTCTTAAAGATATGCTGAGGCTCACTGTGCCAGGTCCTGTCTACCCACCGCAATTAGTTTGTATAAAAAGCTACATCACCGACCAGACAGAATCGACCCCTCTTTGTCTGATTGACACCGCTCTTTAAGATATATTTACACTCTGTATCCAAGGCGGGAAAAGGAGGAGTATTTTGCACTATTGTACTTGTGCACCCTATTTGCTGTTAACATTTGCAGGATGCGCAAGTAGGTTATCATGCATGGTACAATCATCGGAAATGATGTTTAAATTTATTTCATGTGCCCTGTTTTTGTGTTATTGCTGCTGAAACACTACAATTTCCCCTGAGGTTAGTAATGTTCTGTCTGTCTGCCTGTCTGATCAAAATCACGGACATCGTATAAAACCAAGAAAATAGAAATTAGGGGATCATTTTTAAAGGCTGAAATAAAGAATTCTCTTGATTAGGAAGTGATAAGCATAATACAACAAGATATTATAGTTGTACTATATTTTGAAGGCTTTTTAGATCAGAGTATTCTACCTCCTGCCTGAATGTTAGTTTTCCCCTGCAGGACAGTGTCAGTGTGTGTTCCCCATTTCCTTTTTAAAAATCTTTAAAGAGTCCTTTTTAAGAGTTATTTTCTGATTGAATGTGAGTGTTGTTGAGATGTTTATAATAATTGTAAAGGATTAATGACACTATCAGACGTCAGAGAGTCCAGTCATTTTTATTTTCTTACTTGAAATAAGAAACTGCCATGCTGAAAATATTAGGTTCTCACATTTTATGCACTCTTACAAAGTGGCTTTTTTTCTTTTTTGGCTAAACACCACTGTTATAAATTTGCAGTGTAATCAGCTGACACATTTATACCTGCCGTGCTATTTGATTACTTTGATCTTCTCTTTGTAGAACTATACTTTGTGGGCTGTGACTATTAAAAAAAATATATTTAAAAGCAAAATGATCCTGCATTTTATTAATGTTGGACACCTGAACCAGTCAGGTCAGACATTTATTTGAATCATCCAGCTTTATACCATTTGCATCTTACCCTTTTACCAAATGTGTCTCGTGTCAGTCAGAAAACCTGTTTTCTTATTTGAAGTGCAATATGCAAATCAGCTTATTACACAAGATCATTCACTTCCTTTGTTGTATCTCGTTTCATGTGTAAAATAATGGGTGTGATACGTATTGTGTTCGTTTGATCTTTTTTGGAGAAATAACTCTCCAGATTATCAAGAGGCAGCTGACAAGAAGCTGATGATTAAGTAAGTTAAGGACTATATTCTTAGTAATATATTTACTTTACAAAACAGATGGAGTATTTACTCACTGGTTAGTGTACTGGGCTATTGACCTAAGGGTTCTTGTTTCAAATCACAACATAGCCAAGTTGGCATCCTTTGGCCCCTGGGGGGTTTTTTTTACATCAAGCTAGTTTTTGTTGTGTCCCTTAGTGTTGGCTTTAGTCAGACCTTTATGATGGCAAGATAAACTGTGGGATGATGATTTGTATAGGTAGTTAACATTCTGAAATAAATGTATTTATATCGGCCTATTTTGTTCCTCAAACGAACAAAGACTGGCAACACCACAGCAATTAAACAGGAAATTCTTATTAGGAATGATTTTCATTAGAATTAAGTAGACTATAAATCTATTTTGCTGAAACTGGTATCCAATCCTTGGTGTCAGATGAGAGTCGATGTGTTTGGTTGTTTCGTTTGTTGTACATCTTTGTCACAAGCCACCCATGGGTGGCAACACTACCCTTCAACCTTTATCACCATTGTTTAGTAAAGATGGTTTGATGTGTCTTTAAAAAAATGCAACACTTGTGTCCTGTGGATATTTATACACATGAATATATTACAAAAAACCTGGACCATCTACACATTATACCATCAGACGTTTTTTTTTTTTTTGTCTTTAAAACATCCAATTTGAGGTTGGTCTCCAGCTTTAACAGCTTCTACTATTTTAAGAAAGCTTTCTACAATATTTTGCAGATGAGCAGAGAGATTCTCATGGCCTAAAAAATAATTATATATAGTTGTCATCAATGTAAAGCGTAAGTGGAACTGGTGAAACACTTGAGGCCCTATCCTACACCCCACCATCATACCATTTTCACTCTTTCTGCTTGCATCTTTAAAAGAATATATACAGTATGCACAGATGATCTGGAAAATCAGGTGTGTTCTGGTAAATTTCTGGCATCTTGTCATCTTGTCAATGAATCATCATGTGCATGCTCAACACCACTGAACATCCAACAGCCACGTCACGTTAGTTTCCTCCGGGTTCTCCGGTTTCCTTAAACATTGATTCCAGGTACATTGTATGTTCTAAATTGCCCCATATAGTGTGTTTGTGTGTGGCTGTGTGAGTGAGTGAGTGTGTGTGTGTGTGTGTGTGTGTGTGTGTGTGTGTGTGTGTGTGTGTGTGTGTGTGTGTGT
>JAOUQT010313703.1:0-14759 GCA_025769995.1 Xyliphius kryptos | reverse complement strand
ATCCCTGTCAATGATTTCAGTCCTGTTACAGTTGCTTTTTCTTAACATCAGCCATTTATTTACCTACTCAACCACACAGCTGCACTGTGTCTCATTAAAAAAATATAAATGTATTATATATGTATTTGAGGAAGTAAACTAACACACCATAACTCAATTCACTAACAGCCCAAGTTCTTACATAGTCACTACATGCACAGAGTTACTGTTATATCAAAACTTTCAAACAATACAAGTGGAAAATTAAATAGAAAAAAATTTAATAAAAAGGAAAGGGGTCAATCTGAAGTGCACTAAAATACACCGCTCAAAAAAATTGAGGCAACACTTAAACAACACAATGTAACTTTAAGTCAGCCACACCTCTGTGAAATTAACCTGTCCAGTTAAAAAGCAACACTGATTGTGAATCAATCACCTTTAATTGTGAAGCTAATCCTTTCTTGTTTAAGAAAGTGTTAAAAATCACAGAACCATGATGCAATTGAGGGTGGATTTAGGGACTTCCCTAAAAATACGACATCTCGCTCATGAAGATGTAAATGCAACACTATCAGATGGGACAGTAGTGGGTGGGGCATGTCAGCAGAACAACCAAATATTGCAATAAAGGGATTCATGTTATTATTGACACCCAAAATCTTTACCATGATTTGAAAATAATCAGTACAAAATGTATGCACTGAAAAGCAAAATAAAAAAATTGTGACAAACTGCATGGGATGGCATTATATCTATCACAACTGCCAGCAACAGTACAGCAAAATTCCACAAATGAGATTCAGATCTATGAACCCTGTGCAAACCTTTAAATTAAATCAGTTAAAGCCCTGAACATGGACGATTCAAGCAAACTTTATATATGTCCTTGTTCCACCACACAGCAGGGCTAGGTCAATGTGCAGCTGTAAAGTTTTGTTGTACAGGAAGCTGAAGTAAAAAATAAAGGATCTGCTTGTTAAATAGCAGTTCTGTCCGTTCCTGTCCGTTCATTACTAATTCAATAATTAATATAATATCTCCGGCCTGGTGTATCCTTAGGATTTCAAGTAATAGCAAAAAGTTTTTGTGAATTTAAACACGGTAAATAGTTTGAACTCTGTTCTGAGTTTGTATTGTATCAGCACTTTATTTCCTGTAACCTGAGGGACATTTCCTTTGTATCTTCACTCACAGGTGCAAAGTACACTTCCTGCTGCAAGCCTTTATTTTAGGAACAGGTCCCGGACCAGACTGTAACCATGTCGTATGGAAGGATGGACCACCGTGCTCCTGCACACAACTTCAACAGTCTCATTCAGATCTGCAGCTCCAACATCCAGAGGATCACGCAAAACAGTGAGTCCTTCTCCTGTACATGGAACGGCGGGTTCAAGGCTCGAGGAAGATGGCGTGCTTGTGAACGAGAGCTGTGCTGCGTTTTATAATAGAACATGTCCGTGGGTCTGAGCAGAACCATAAGATTAAAGCAGAATGTTCTGTAGGTCAGTCGCACCTCTGAAAGCTGCTGTAGAATGGGGATAGCGTCGGCTTGAGATACAGTGGGCTTTGTGCTTTACAGCTCGGTGTCTGAATACTATGACATCAGTGTATCAATCACAACCCCTGATTCTTTTTCATGAATTTGTTTATATAAACTGTTTTTATGCCTCCAATTGTAATCTTCTTTTGTTTGGCTTCAGCTGCGCAGATCAAAAACATGGTGAACCAGCTGGGGACCAGGCAGGACACCAGCGAGCTCCAGGACAGACTGTAAATAACGTGTTTTTGTTATTGTTTTCTGTTAGATTTGTTTCAGGTGGATGTTGGTATGATTCGAGTGTGTGTGATATGAACATACAGATCATGTAATCAAATATAACCTTATTATTCACTTCAGCCTGATGCTTTAAATGTCATTTACTTGTTGAAGTGCCCTATGTAGTGAGCTTCTGCATTAGTGAGTGAATGTGTTGTGTTGTGATTATATTTTGGATTGGATCGTGCAGCCTTACTGTGATCTTTTTCTTGTGCAGTCAGCAGGTGCAGCACAGCACCAATCAACTGGCTAAGGACACCAACAAACACCTAAAGGACCTGGGAGCTCTTCCTCTGCCCACTACCACATCTGACCAGGTCAACCTCATTACACTAATCACATAACATGACCACTTTTTCACTTCCTCTGGAGCTTTAATCACGTAGGGTGGAGGGACTAGATCCCTGCTCAGGCCTCTCCCCTGTAAGAAAGACCAGACCAGCGTGCGAAGGCATTATGGTGTTACACTGCTGTTTTGGAGAAAAAATGCAGTTCTTATATAAATGTAAACATTCCGATAGGACTGCTCTTATCTGAGCAGGAATGTGTAATCTCAACAGAGCGTTGTTGTTCTGAAATAAGAGATGCTGTTTTGAATAATAGTTATATTATTATGAATGCCTCTTAAATGTCTGACTTCTGTGTAGGAGCTCGGACCCGATAGAACTAAATCCAGGTGCGTTAGTAAAAGTTTCACCTAAACCTTTTTAAATTCACAGAGGCAGCAGAAGATCCAGAAAGACCGGCTGATGAACGATTTCTCTGCCGCATTGAACAACTTCCAGGCTGTACAGCGCCGCGCAGCGCAGAAGGAGAAGGAGTCAGTAGCCAGAGCCAGAGCAGGATCCCGTCTCTCAGTGAGCTGAGGGTCATGACGTAGGGGGGGGGCACACATGGGACAAATACAGGGGGGGTTACACATACGGTTGGTGGTACACATTTGAAGGGGCTACAAATATGGAAGGGGGGTACCCATACAAAGGGGGGTACCCATACAAAGGGAGGTACCCATACAAAGGGAGGTATCCATAAGGAGTACAGTACCCATACAGCGGGGGTTGCCCATATGGAAGGGGTGCCCTAAAGGAGGGGGTACACATGGGTTTTTTTCAGGATGGAATTTATATTTGGAAAATTCAGTTTTAGAATTACTAGAACAAACATGACTTTTTTTAATGATTAATGACTTTATTTGTATTTAGTCAATAAGACCAAAATCTTTGCAAAATCTAAAAATATAAAGCGTTTGGTTTTAATTTCTGAAAATTATCAAGAATTTAACTAAAAAGCTTTACAATATCAGTCCCACAGGTGGCGTCAGATCTCCACCACTACGACATGAGCATTTTCAGATTTTTCAGTTTATAAAAGCTCACATTAAATAACAGAATGAACGAAGGGGGGGGGGGGGGGTGTGGTAGAAGAAATGTACTTAAACTGATTTCTTGTTGTGCAGACAGAAGATGTGAGTCGGGATGAACAACTCGTTTCATTTGAGAAGTAAGTTCAGCCTCACGCTTACAGATTCATTAATGACATTAAACAGAAATAAATACCTGTCTATGTGCATTTCAGTAATGACTTTGGTAAGACGATGGCTCAGGCAGATGAAGCTGCAATAACGGAGGAGGACCTGGAACTCATCAAAGAGAGAGAGACCAACATCCGTCAGCTGGAGGTTCTATGAAGCTTCAGTCGGTTTTGCGTGCAGTTTGTTTCTCTTTTGTCTGAAACAGAATGATGGATTACTCGTGTGTGTTTAATGTTTTACAGTCGGACATCTTGGATGTAAATCAGATCTTTAAAGATCTTGCGGTTATGATCCATGATCAGGGCGAAATGATAGGTACAGATGGATTATCATTCATATATCATATACCTGTTTTATCATTCACTGAAATATTGATCTGAAGGACTCCACATCGAGTCAAGAGCTAAATGACCCCTTTATCAATTAAACTTTGCTTTTACTGTTTATATAAGATTTATATAAGGTTTTCGGTGCTTTACATGAAGCCCTATCATAGGGGGTTGTATGGGTACATGAATGATGTCATGATGTGAACCAATCAGCTGATCTGGAAGCTGCACGCTGGACCATACAGATTACAGATTTAAGGCTGACCTCGCAGTGCACCATGTGAACATTAAACACGGCAGATGGCTGTTAGAAACTTTCTGACATTGTTTTGTGCTGCCATTACAGATAGCATCGAAGCCAACGTGGAGAGCGCTGAGGTTCATGTCGAGCGAGGCACTGAACAGCTGCAGAGAGCCGCGTACTATCAGGTGAGACTTGAGGGTCAAGGTTCGAGCATCATATCCTCACAGTAATATATATATCACAGTATAGAACAGGTCCTCTTATCCAACATCGGTGTCTGACCTTAAATAACTAGTCTGTAAGAACTAAACGCAGTTCAGAATTCAGGTTTGATTCAGATCAGGTTCGGGCCAGGTTCAGATTTGGTTTAAATCAGGTTCGGTTCAGATTAGGTCAGGTTCGGTTGGGGTCAGGTTCAGATCGGGTTTATATCAGGTTTGTTTCGGTTTGGATCAGGTCAGTTTCTGTTCGAATCAGGACTGCTGCCATGTTGTTGCGTTTCAGGCGGTGGCTCCTCCCTCTGAGCTGTGTAAATGTTGATCTTCTCTTTCAGCAAAAGTCTCGTAAGAAGATGTGCATCTTGGCCATGGTCCTGTCCATCATCATCATCATCCTCAGTATCATCATCTGGCAAGCTTCCAAATAAGGACCACCTTTCTGCCCCCTTCGTCTTCCTCTGCTCCCCATTTTATTTAAGTTCATCTGTATTTCTGAAGCACGCGGAGCAGGTGATGCGCGTCCGTGCGAGACTGAGCTCCATGAGGACTATGTACAGAATTCTGAATCTCATATCTCATTTAGTTTAATCTGAGTGATGAGACCCCGAGAGAGGGGGTACGCTTTCAGCACAGGGAGTTCTGAACGAATGTATCCTGATTCAAGCAGCTCTGCTGACTGTGGTGTCATCTATATTAACTGCACTGACACGTGGGCGTAGCCTGGCATGCGCCGGTGGTGTTACACCTCCTCTCTGATTGTAAGTGTTGTAAATTATTTCCTGTGACTCAGATCAGTGTTTAAGTGAGGTGACTCCACAGCGGGTCAGTACCGCATGTCTTTATTCCGGGGTCAGTGGAAATGCTGACTCTGCTTTTTTACACCTTTGTTCTAAATGCTTATTAATAATAATGTTCAAGTCCAGTTTTTCATGGTGTCTGTAGAACAGGAAGGTGGGAGCTTTCAGACCAACACGTTGCTTTTGGGGTTGAGTTCATTGACTGTGACCTCTGGTTTTGATCCAGTGATGCAGCAGATTTATCTTCTGTACGTTTCTGAATATGAAAGAAGCTGAAATGTGGTTTCTTTTAATTTTTCACCAGACTCTAAAATAAAAGCTGGTTTATTAAAATCAAAAAGAAAATCATCTCAATACTTTAACATTTATCTGAGGATTCGTCCCACACCCACATATTTAACAAGCCAATGCGTTTCCACGCACCAGAACACTGATGTAGTTCCTAATACGTCAGATCGTTTCTCCAGAACTTTCCTTGATTTCTGTTGAGTAAAATAATCTACAATCAGTTTCTGTCTCCATTTAGTTAGTTTTTTATGTAAAACCTTTTGTTCTAGAGTTATCAGTGTGATGAGATTGTAATATAAAAATCTAAATTATGAGTAAGTATAGAAAAATAATCGTTTCAATAAATCTTATTTCCTTTGCTCCCCCCTCACGTCGTTCTGAATCCACTAGAGGGCGCCCAGGTTTTAATGCTGCATTTAAGATGTATAAAGCACTGCCGAACTCTGCACTGACAGTGCTAAAGCATCTTGTGGATTAAAAAGTATTCTCATTTCTATTCTTAAAACATTTTCTGCTGTATGCCTATTGTCGTTTTTTTCAAGACTTTCCTCGATTGCCGTGCTTTAGTGACGATTGTTAGCATGAGTCTAAACATTTCAGAAAAGATTTGTGGGTTAAAAAATCTAATATTTAGGTGTCGCGCTTGCCATTTGGTTCGCGCCACGCTTTTTAAACTGGTCGTCATCGCTGCGCTTTCCATTGGTTCGCGCCGCGCCATTTAAACTGGTCCTATCTGCGATACCTGTTCGGTCCGCAGCATGGACGACTGAACGTCTCAGTTTGAATCGACTTTTGACTTGTTCGGTTTCCCATAAGTCAACGTGAGAACATACACGTGACGTCATCGCCTGATGTTGATAATCATTTAATTACCACTAATAATAAAATCGATTATAATTACAAGTGCCTACAGCATATGTTTAATAGTTTGCAGAAGTTTTTGCTATAAGCATCATTATATATTTACATTAGAATATTTTATTCATTTGATAATTGATCAATCAACCCAAATGTGTTTTGATTGGCTGGCTGACCGGAAGCGGAAGTGTGGGTTGGTGTCGGTGATGTGATGGCGGTTGTGGAGACGGACAGCAGGCAGTGTTATGAGGCCGCCTGTGAGCAGCTGAACCCGGAGCTCTGCAGGTATCCCTTCTGCATCGTGTGGAGTCCTATCCCAGTCCTGACGTGAGTGACTCACATCATCAATTTGACATCCATTCAAGTTTCGTTCAGATAAACAAATAGACAGGAAATAACTGATTCATCATCACCATTCAGGGGGAGATTAAGGATTTGAGATGGAGGTACAGTGCAGGTTTCTGCTGTGCTTGTAACTGAAGGGGAACTTTAGGAGGAGCCGTCCTCCTATCTGCAGGACACTAATAATAATAATAATAAGAAGAAGTTTTGGAGCACACCTGCTTCATAAAGCAGAAGGAGGTGCGGGTGCAGGAGTTCTGCAGGTGCAGATCAGTGTAGGGGTAAAGTAGGTCCAGCAAAGTTTCTGTGGGTTCCAAATGCACATCCAACTGCACCCACCTAACAGCAACATTGCTCATTACTCTGTCACTGTCAGATTTTCAGGAGCAGATTTGATGTAGGTGATTTGAGGTTGGGGGTTTTGTGTTGGGGTTTGAGATTAGGGGTTTGGTGTTCGGGGTTTAAAGTTGGTGTTGGGGTTTCGTGGTGTTTTAATACAATGTGATGGAATTTTATTGTTATTTTCTGTTTTCTCCACCCCATTAATGTATGGTGTGCTGACTTTTTAACCATGGTAACTTTTGTTATTACTTTCCAAATAAGCATTTAGCACTCAGTGACTGAGGGGTGTTTCTGATCGCAGCTGTAGAGGATGTGTAGAGCACACAGAGACTGTTCTCATTTTGAGCCCGGAGTGAAAGGTTCAGGAATCTGATAAAGTTTTTAATTGATTAACCTGTTGTGTAATTAAATAAAAACATTAACTCTGTGTTTGTTAAGGTAACATTCTGAATCTGCTTCGTGTTTCAGATGGATGTTTCCATTTATCGGACACATGGGGATCTGCACCTCTGCTGGCGTGATCCGGGACTTTGCGGGTCCATATTTTGTATCGGTAAATGTATCAGAATTAACATTGTGTTCATAAGAAGCTTGTCCTCCATCGGGTCGGATCGGCTCGGTTCGGGTCTGTGTTTTACTGACCTACTAAGTAAATGAAACTAAGCACTGGGACACACCTTTAATTCTCTGAACCCAGATGTTTGCTTTCGGCTCATTAACACAGCTGTATGAAATCAGGTACATGAGTTTAAGAACACTGCATGATCGTAACAGTGAGAACAGTTTAGGCCGGTTTCTGTTCCAGCACGACTCAGATTCACAAGACAAGGTTCATAAACACTCCCCGTTAAACACCCTTGCAATAAACCAAAAACCTCAGTAAATACATTCAGAGTGGGAGCTGTAAGAACTCCAAGGAAGATTAAACTCAGAGCGGGCTGATATTAAGACTTATGTGGTGTTGTCCCAATACTTCTGTCCACAGAGTGTGTATCTGTGGAGGGTTGGTTTAAAACTGTTTCTACAAAACACAGGTGATGAGTGTAATGAAGGTTAGGGTTTGAGGTTGTGGGGTTCAGTAGTTCAGGACATGGACTCCTGCTGGTCCTGGTATTAAAAAAACGACATGCCTAAGGTTCCCGATGTGGCGATGTTTTGGAATATGAACCCAGTGGAGGTTATAGTGTTTATACACCACCGTCCTGCTTTTTTCCCTTGCTACACAGCATGTACTTTATTTCAGATCTCCTCTATGTTCCAGATATACAGTGGAATAAGGCATCTTATATGTCTACATACTGCCTCCCAACAGCCCCCACCCTCCAACACTTTTACCACATGTTCAGTGTCATCACTGCGTCACACTAGTACCAACAAAGAACAACAGAGCTCCATCACACTGAATCATTCAGAACTGAACACGACACACAGGCTCAATGGGATTACAGAAGCTTTCAGAGTTCAGGAACCAGGCATGTTGACAGGTCAGTGTTGTTGTGTGTTGCAGGAAGACAACATGGCTTTTGGAAGTCCAACAAAGTAAGTTTACTGAAATGGAGGTAAAACGAAGAAGTAGTAAATATAAGGGAATATTTTGTGAGAATGTTCTAAGAGAATATTTTTGAGAGAATCTTCTGTAAGTATGTTTTGTGAAAATGTGTTTATTGGTACACTGATGAAACTTCAATTTGTTGTAAAGGTACTGGATGCTGGACGTCAGTAAGGTGTACACAGGAGGTTCTAACGCCTGGGACACAGCAGTACACGATGCATCAGAGGAATACAAACACAGAATGGTAAGTGTAACACAGAACGGCCACTTTATTTAGAGACACTGCTCTTTGAGGGTTTCAGGTTCCTGTATTGTTATACATGTTAGTGAATCGGGTTTCAGTGAGGAACACAGTCCAACAGGAACCCAGAGTGATCAGTGACTTCCAACATGGCGATCTGATCGGTGTAGGAATATTTCCTAGTGGAACCCAACCGCTGCTGTTCTAAAGGTCAAACCAGGTTCAATGCGCTCTCTGATAAACTGGCCTCTGCTTTGTGTATTGATGTTTACATCATGCCTTATTCTGATTGTAATACCATTTTCTTCAGCACAATCTTTGCTGTGACAACTGTCATTCACATGTTGCCATGGCGCTGAACCTGATGCGCTATGATGACAGCACGTCGTGGAACATGGTGAAGCTCTGCATGTTGGCTCTGATTCACGGGAAACATGTCAGGTGAGGTAAACTATTAAACACACAGAGGATAGACATCTTTCACCCACTGAGTAAATATTCAACCAAACTGGAACGTTTGTGGTTCTGGCCTGAGGTCCTGCAGCGTGTGGTCTGTAGATAATAAATCAGCAGTTGTAGTGGAGGTGGTGTTCAGATGGACAGGCTGGGATAGGCTGCAGTGTACATGGGGCAGTATGTTCCATTTTAACTCTGTGTGGTGTTGCAGTTTTACTCCAGACAGATGGGGGGCAAACGTCTCACATGCCTCACTTCAAAAGCTCTGAACCTCAGAGCAATGTGTTCACATGATATTAAGGTACTGCAGGATTTAGGGAGTGTCTGTAACATTTAGGTTTCTGAAGTTCGCCCAACGCAAACCTGTGATCCTCATGAGTGGTTTGTAAGCATATTCTCCTCAGCACTGCTCAGATTTAAAAGCCGAGCTCTTCCACCTGATGAACTTATGAACTCTTCCTCCACAGTTGTGCTGGCTTTGTGAGGACCTGGCTGCCGTTCCTGATCTTACTCAGCATTGTCTGTGCTTTGATTCTGTATGTGAACATCTGATGAGACGCTCTGGATCTGCAGTGGATGACCGGTGGCTGTGCAGACCTGATGACCTGATGGTCCTCCAGTGCAGACTGCATAAGCTCTGAGTGAACGTATGTCAGAGTGCTGAGATGGAGGCGGAGTCAGTGCTGCTGTGTACTCAGACAGTTAGAAAGTTAATGTGAGTAACTCAAATTCATTAAACTAAAGTACTTCAAGAGATGCAGGTCCAGTTGCCTTGACACTGTGATGAAGACAGCAGTGCCTCACAGATGGTTTACTGCTGGGTTTCAAACAAACTAACTGCTGTAATAAAGATTCAGCTTCTAACATTCGTATTCTTTACTGTCTTTCTCTCACACACAAACACACACACCAATAGGAATCAGAATCTTGTTAATATTGATGAAGACATTTCTGTCAATGTTGGACACGTCATTAAATGTGTTATATCTTGTTTGCACACTGAGGCTCCTGGTTGGATCTGTGTCTGACGGTGGGGGTCCTGACTGAGGATTTTCACTGATCATTTGCAATAAAATACTCTGGGTGGCTTAGTGGTTAGCATGTTCTCCTCTCTGCGCTGGGGATTCCCACACTGAATCCCAATCTGGATGGAGTTTCCATATTCTCCCCGTGTCCACATGGGTTTCTTCTGGGTTTTCTGGTTTCTTCCCAGTCCCGGTATAATAACGCAGTGTTTACAATAAAACACTAATTTCAAACCGTTCTAATTGATCAGAGCTGGTGGGGATGGAGGGACTGAGAGAGTTCTGGATTCTGAGCCTCATTACAGAACAGGTGGTTTGTTTGCGTACCGTTGCGCAGGTGAACCATTTGAAATGTAAACATTGCACGGACGGCCTGCACTTGCTGCTTTATGTTGAACTGTTTACTTTTCTGTAGTGTACATGTCATCTGTGCATTTGGTGTTGAACCCGAGACAAACCTTACTGTAATCCTAAACCATGGTCAGGACACCAAATCCGTTTCCATGGTTTCAGGGTCCGAATTAAATCCTGCTATTGTTCAATACAGAACAGAAATGGCCTGTGCTCCCTCACCCACTCACTCGTGGCCTTCGCCCTGTTCCACTCATCACTGACTCTCTCTCACCGGAACAGCAGCGACCCCGGGGGTCCGGGAATCTTCTGAGACTATTGTTAAGGGTGCGAGGAGTGCAACCCCTGCTGGTATGGGTAATGCTGATCCCATTAGATGCTTTGTAAAATGAATTCCTGGAGAGGTTCTCCATTGTAAACTTCTTTTGATTTGAAAGCCTCTTGCTGATCTGCTGCTGGTGTTTAATATTATAACACACTGTGATTTAAGATTTATTAAATCTGTTAAATTAGTTATATAAGTGTTTTGTGACATTATTTAAATGACAAGGCTTATTGTTGAGTACTAAGGTCATCAGACCGCTGATCTTCAGTATGACATCAGGATTTCCAGGGTGATGCTCATACACAAAAACATTCATTAAGAGTATTAAACTACAGTGACTGATTTGTTTAATCATTGATTCACTTGGGTTCAGTGGTCTGGTCTGTTGCCAAGCAACATAAAAATATTCTACATTCAATGGTACTTTATATTTATCACATATTAAGTGTAATGGATACAGCACCCCCTTCATTACAGCCTTCAGCTTTGGAATCGCTCATCCCATAATAAACCTGAGGCTTTAGGAAACTGGGCATTTTTTTGTTTGTTTGTTTTTGTTTTTAACTCCTCAAGAAAAAGTTCAGGAGTAAAACGTGATGATCAACACTAAGATACTCTCCCTGAAAACTCAGAGCTAGTGTTCCATCTGCTGCACAATGTTTACAAACCAGTACCACTCCATTCAACCAGGTTGCAGGTTCTCAGTGCTCCCACCCCTTCTCCTCTGGATCTGTGAAACCACCCACCTCTTGTGGAACTCTTTGAGACGGGAGCCATGACGTCATTGAGGCGGGTCGTCAGTGAGGCGGGACATAGTCAGTGAGCCATGACGTCATTGAGGCGGGTCGTCAGTGAGCCGGGGCATCAGTGAGGTGGGACATTAGTCAGTTAGCCATGATGTCATTGAGGCGGGACGTCAGTGAGCCGTGGCATCAGTGAGGCAGGACATCAGTCAGTGAGCCATGATGTCATTGAGGCGGGACGTCAGTGAGCCGGGACATTAGTCAGTAAGCCATGACATCATTGAGGCGAGACGTCAGTGAGCCAGGGCATCAGTAAGGCGGGACATTAGTAAGTTACGACGTCATTGAGGCGGGAGGTCAGCGAGACGGGGCATCAGTTAGGCCGGACCTTAGTCAGTAAGCCACGACGTCATTGAGGCGGGACGTCAGTAAGCCGGGGCATCAGTTAGGCCGGACCTTAGTCAGTGGGCCATGACGTCATTGAGGCAGGCCGTCTTTGAGCTGGGGCAACAGTACGTTGAGGTGTCAGTAAGGCGTGGCAACAGTCAGTGAGGCAGGATGTCAGTGAGATGGGGCGTCAGTAAAAGGACTAAATGTCTAAAATCTCTTCAAATATTCACTCTAAATAAAACTATAAATAAATCTGTTTATTAAACTAACGTTTACATTGGAAATTAGGTTTTTGTTAGAAACATTATTTGTAGTTCAGTGTAAAAGAAGCTGACACCTACGGAACCAAAGTATTATAAACTGCAGTAATAAGAAAAGATTCCACTTACCAAACACACAGACACACACACATAAAGACAGATACACAGAGTCAGACACACACACACACACACACACACACACACACACACACAGAGAGAGAGGGGGGGGGACAGACGGACGGACGAACGGATGCGGGATGTTAGAGGTGATCTGAGTTGGGTTTTATAGAACGTGTTGGTTCCGCCGCTGGTGAGAGAGGGTGGAGCGGGTGAGAGGGGGTGGAGAGGGGGTTGGTTCGCCCCTCCTTCCATGTGGGGTGAGAATGTGAGCGGCGGTGCTTTGATGTCATTGTTGGAGCGCAGCGTCGCGTAGATCAGAAGGCGCGCAGCTTTAACTCTCTCTCTGTCTCACACTCCGCCGCACGTGGGGACCGGAGCGCGCACGCAGCGGTACTGACGGGTGTTGCAGGACGCCCGGCGCGTGCAGCCCGGGTACCAGGTTGATTTGGGAGTAGGAGGCGCGTGCGGCGGAACGGCACCGGGTGAGAGCGTGGAAGGCGCGGTCGTTGGTCTCTCAGAGCGCGCGATGTGGCGGCGCGCGGTGCTGGGGTTCGCGCTGCTCGCGCTGGTCGGACTCGGGAGCGCGCGCGCGTGCCCGGCGGGCTGTGAGTGTTCCGAGCCTGCGCAGACGGTGAAGTGCGTGTCCAGGTCACTGCGGGACGTCCCGCCCGGCATCCCCCCCTACACCCGCAACCTGTTCATCACCGGAAACAACATCGCGAGCATTGGCCCCGCGGCCTTCAGCGGACTGGACAACGTAACGACATTATCATTCAGCAACAACAGGTGAGACCACCTGCATGACGTCATGGCTCATTAGCTTCCCCGCTCTGTGTGGGAACCTGCTGATGGTCAGGCAGTTCATTTCAGTCCTCTGTCTCTGTCTTTGTAGATTGTTAGAGGTGCAATCTCACACCTTCTCCAGCATGAGAAACCTCCGGGTGCTGGATCTGAGCAGCAACCAGCTGGTGACGCTTCACCCCGAGGCCTTCACGGTGCCCGGTCGCATGCTGAAGGAACTAAACCTGAGCAGGGCGTTGTGCAACCACACCATCGTCACTAACCTGGTGACCACTCTGCGCCGGAGTGGGCTGGAGGGTCTGATCAGTCTGGACCTGTCCAGCAACAACCTGATCTTCCTACCACCGCGGATGTTCTCTCCCCTCAGCAGCCTCCGCCGCCTACAGCTGACCAACAACTCCATGATCACTATTAACAACGAGACATTTCTTGGTTTGGAAGGTCTGGAGGAGTTGGATCTTAGCCTCAATTCCCTCAAGACAGTGGAAGAGGACGGCATAGTGGAGCTGGAGCGCATGCACAGAGCCAAGCTGTACCTGAGACTAAACCCGTACACCTGTACCTGTGACATTGAAGCCTTTACCGCATGGCTGAACATCTCACGGGAGCGGGTGGTCGACTTGGAGCAGCTGATATGCATCTTTCCGTTTGACCTGCGCAACACTTCCCTGCTGACGGCCGCCTCTTTGGTTTTAGGATGCCACCAGGCTGGCGAGGGCAGCTACCTGGCTCTGCAGACGTCCTATGTGTTCCTGGGCATTGTTCTGGGTTTTGTGGGCCTAATGTTCCTCTTTGTACTCTACCTGAATCGAAAAGGCATCAAGAAGCGCGTCTATGATCTGCGGGACACCTGCCGGGAGGTTTGGGAGGGATATCATTACCGGTACGAGATCGACTCTGACCCACGACTCTCACAGGTCTCCACCTCTGCAGGGGTGTAGTGTGTATCTCACATACAAACATGGACACTGTACATCTCCTTTTTTTTAGAGAAGCTTTTACTTAATTAGGTAAATAGTTTTTTTCTTCATCCTTTTAGGTTCTCCATCAGCAGTTTACACAACACTTACACTCCACCTTGTTTTGTGCACAGAGCCCGTCCCACTAGTGTTTTCCTCATTAATAATCTAGAACAATAATGCAGATCATCATGAGGTCAGGTCTGAGAACACCACCCCCATGTTTTAAAAACCAAATGCTAAACCCCATTTCACTTCAGTGCATTACTACGGATCGTGTTCTGATTAGATTTCAAATCATTTAGAACTCATTCACAAAATATGAAACTGCCCCACTAACTGCAGAAGTTCTTCATTCTGAATAAATTAAATTATAAATTAAAAACTGAACATTCTTAATATCACAGATCATGAAATAAGTGTTTATTCATAAAACATTTTATTATAATAGATATATATATATATATATCGAGTTAAATGACCATTGGTTTTCCTGGACCAACAACAGCATGATTAATTCGTAATTAAACCAAACTGTAGACTTTTGTTTGGAGATAAACCCGAGTCTGTCAACAAGCCTGATTTAAAGACCATCACCATGATGTGTACAGGATGTTAGGGGGCCGCTCGAGTTCCTCTAACATCAGTTTCACAAATGAAATCACAGTAAACCCAGAAATTTACATTAAACATAACATAAAGATCATGTTCTTCCTGCAGGTTCCATGTAGGAGAATTTAAACCTTTAAAGCCCTCAGTTCTCCTGTTGCTCATTCATTATCCCAACCC
>JAOUQT010313702.1:0-25685 GCA_025769995.1 Xyliphius kryptos | reverse complement strand
TTTGTTCTCAACGCATTCCACTATCTACTAAATAAAGATTTTTAACTGAAATATTTTATTCATTGAGATCTAGGATGTGGTATTTTAGTGTTCCCTTTATTTGTTTGAGCAGTGTATATACTAGTGTGCACACATACACAGTTTCCCAAACTACATATTTGAGAAATAAAGACCTTATGGACACGCTAAAGAAGTTGCAGGTGCATGCAGTATAGAACATCCTGTCAGTGGTCTGTATGAATTATAGTTCAGTATATCTGACTCAATTCTTTGGGGTTTTAGCAACAAAATACAGAAGTTGTAAATGCTTAAGCAGCATGGAACCACTTTGTAAAACATATTAGATTACATTTCAATGTTATTTGCTCCCGCCTAACCAGAACATCAATAAGTTTGTGAGTAGATCTTTAATTCTGTTTAAGGAAACCCATGAATCTTTTAGAGCTGTACATGTTATATATGGATGAGAGGGTGCGATACCAGCCCTTCATCATCATCCACTTGATCCTATACCAGGGTCTCGGTTAGGGGTGTAAATATTAACCGATTTGAATTGATGCATCGCTACGTCTGCAAGAGTATCGAGTTTTTATTGCTGGATTTTTCGCCTCTCTGATGTACATCAATACCTTCTCCATCATGATTGTCTTCCAACTTCTCTTATACTTTAAAAAAGTAAGAATAATGTGAAACGTTACACACTCAAAATAAAGAATCGTCCTCTGTTCAATATTTAAATGTTGTGTCCTGTAGTCTATTTCCATAAAGTGCTTTCTTCTTTACCAAACATTGCGCTGTTTACAAAAAAAACGACTTTAAAAAATGTCAGCTACATGATACCGCTCCACCGTGTCTTTGAAGTGAACACACAAACGCAAACTGTAAAACATGTGGAGAGGGTTTCAGTGTTGCACAGTGGATCATCAGACATGAAACGGCATGAATCAGAACAACACTGCAGACACGGAAGATCCAAACATCAGAGTTGCAGTAGTTCATACTCCAACACCGTCATGGTTTTTGGAATGTGGGAGGAAATCGGAGAACCCTGAGGAAACCCACGCAGACACGGAGAGAACATGGAAACTCCTTCAAGATAGGGATTCAAACCGGGAATCCCCAGCGCTGAGAGGTGAATGTGCTGACCACTAAGCCACCGTGCTTAAACGTACACATTTCTTAATTAAACGTTTGACTTAAAAGGTCAGTTTTCATTTCATTTTGAACAGACTCCACCGGCACAGTAAGCATTATACTTATTACAGTTATTGCATTTTATCTGACACTTCTGATAAACTGTTCTATTTACAGAGCGTTGATCACAACCGCTATAGTGTGATAAACATGGTGTGAATAGAATACTGGTTTTGTATTCTTAATAAAAGGTTGATTTATTTGTAACTTAAGAGATTTCATGTAAAAAAATATCAGATCGCATTTTGATTGAATCGTATTATGGAGAATTTTTAGGTATCGAAAAAAGTTGTCGGTTGGAAGAACTGATATCGAATCGAATCGTCATGAAGGCTCCAATTTCATGGCCTTTTCCTCATGTACATTCAGGGAAGAACGTTTTGGGTGGTGGGCCAGGACAGGGCGCCCTAATCGATTACAGGGCACACACACACACTGTAGAGGCAACCAATTCACCTTGAATTCATGTTTTTGGACTGTGGGAGAAAGCCTGAGGTCCAGGAGGAAACCTACGCAGACACGGGGAGAACATGGAAATTCCACTCAGATTGGAACCTGGATCCCAAGCACTGAGAGGTGAATGTGTTGAGCACTACCCACAGTGTCACGGTAAAAGCCATTTCCATTAGTTTTTGTCTCCATGGATTTATCATTGAAAGTAATATCAATTTTATGGCTATTTTATTTCTTTATAGCTCATAAATGCAAAGTAATAGTGCATTAATATAAAGCCCAGGAGAAGAAATAATAAAACAAATGTCTACAAGTTGGGCCTATAGGCATAAACATTCCTGTGCAGTCTATGTATTTTTAATACACAGAGGAGGCAATATTCATAACTTAACAGAACTTATCAGGTTCTGCAGTGGGATTATCTTAATAACTGAGTCATCCTCACTCTCAACAGAGACAAGGCCATGACCATGCAGTCTGTATACTTGAGTACGACAACACTACAAGAAAACACACAAAACACATCTTTATGGCTGATAGACCTTTAAATGCCGCTTAAAACATTCTCAAATTTCAATGAACACCAGCAGAATTATTGTTGATATTATTATTGGAGATTTAATGTATTTGGTTTATATGTTGTTCTACGAACACTTAACATACTAATGCTGGCAATGAAAGAAAACACTTGTCTTCAGCACGGACTATTAAACTCACAACGATGAAATAACACGCCTCCTCCACACAACATGTCCTTGGGCGAAAAAGAAAAATGTCTCCAAACAATTGCTGTATGCTGAATTCATCAAAGTGAAAAATGCATCCTTCTCCTCCACCTCTTATTCAGCGTCCTTCATCCTTTCATATGAGATACGCGTGTTAGACCACGGTGTATAAAAATGGGTACCAGCAGACTAAGAGGTTGGCATGTGCACAACAGCGCAAATTGCCAATTACTTTCCTTTAACTAGCAATTAGCTGATTATAATGGACACATGGGTCATTTTACCAAAAGCATTTATCTGAAGAAGGATGTAACGAGAAAGAATGACATTCCAGGATTAAATCAAATGTGGGGCTTCATTTTTTTAAGCTATGAAAAGGGCCCAAGGGTACGCTGAAGCCTATCCCAGTACCTATGTAAAGAAGTGATAGAAATAGGGTGTGGTGGAAAGCATGTTGGCCTCTTAGTGCTGGGGATCCAGGTTTAAATTCCTATCTGGTTGGAAGTTTCATGTTCTCCCCGTGTCCATGTGGGTTCTCTCCGGGTTCTCCAGCTTCCTTCCACAGTCCAAAAAAACACGGATTCGAGGTAAATTGGCTGCTCTGAATAATTCTATAGTGTGTATGTTTATGTGTGCCCAGCAATGCATTGGTGCCCTGTCCTGGATGTTTCTGCTCAGTGCCCTGAAACTCTCTCCTCTGAATGTGGAGAACCCCATAGCAACCCCCCTTCCCCCAGCCATGGAGAAAACATGCAAATCCCGTATAGAGCAGACCCAAGCCATGCACCCAGGTTTAGAACGCAGAACCTTCTAGCTGTGAAGCAGCAGAATTACCCCTAAGCTGCTACTGCTCAACAATGTTGTACAGATACACCACGATTACTTTAATACATAATTGTTAAACTTGCAGCCGGTTTACACAGCAAACAATGAAAAAAAATTTAATAGGGAAGTTAGAAACGTTTGTCTCCCGATCTGGGTGGAATTTCCATGTTCTCCCCGTGTCTGCGTGGGTTTCCTTCAGGTTCTCCAGTTTTCTCCCACAGTTCAAAAACATTCAAGGATTTAAGGAGGCTTTATTGTCATTTTCATCACATGTAGCATGTCACAAAAACAAAATTATGGCCCACGGACCCAGAGTAACCCTGTAAACTTTTTTAATCCTAAAAAAAAAACACAATATGTACATTTCCAATGGGACTGAATAAATCTCTAAAATTCAATGATTAAGATATAAGTCCTTATATTTTTGTCCATATAGTGTACTTGAAGATTTACTTGTGATGTGGGCACTTATGCTCCCAGTGCCATTATCGATGATGGCTTTTGCACTTTTTTATTGGTAACAGTCTGTATTTTTGGCAAGTGGAAATTCACAGTATGTATGTTTTTTTTAATCAAGCTAAAATGTGTGCTTAACATTTCACATTCGTTTGGAACCTCTGATAACTTTAAGCCCGGTAAACTTGTGTCAGCACATTTGGACACAGCTTTCTCCGCATGGCAAAATAATTTTGCAAACACTACCACTTAAGAGCATGATGCTCTTACACATGCACACAGCAATCCGTCCTTGGCCCTGACACATTAAGATTTTTTGCTGACTTCTTTGTGATCTTTAAATGACGCAAAACTAAAATGCTTTGCAAATGTGTTCTAAAACAAAACACTTTGTTTTAAACTGGTTTTCAATTCGACTACAAATTTTAACAAATTTAAATTTTAAGATGCCTCTGCTTGCAAAGTCTAAACCTTTGTAGGATGTTGTTTCTATACTGTAGATGTCGATGTAGATATCATGATGACACTCTGCATTGCATTGCATACATTTTAAAAACGTGTCTCAACTTTCCTAGAAATTGATTTTGTAGATTGTAGATTTTGTGGTTTAAAATATGAAAATAATCTTAATTCATTTAACCCAGCATTATACAGCCTTGAAGTTTTGAAACTTCACAAAACACAGAATAACTATTTAAAAGCATGAACTCACCTTTGTGCTGATGAATAGATGCCCTGCTTGTTGTGCTCAAAAGTTCTCTCTTTGAAAGTAAGGAGCCACAGAATGACCAATGATGCTTCTGTGGATGATGCAGGCTCTTGTGTGCTGAATCCTCTAACTGAAGATGTCAGCACAGCCGAAAAAAAAATCACTTCAGTTTACGGAGAAGAGAAAAAAAAAAGTGTAAATGCAGTTTAAAACCAGAGAATTTGTTCACTTCTCTCGTTTTCTCTCTTTCTCGCTCCCTTTCTCTCTGTGTGTTCCTCCTGTGCCTGTATCCAAGCACTTGATCCCTCAACTACACTGGAATGTCAGGGAGGAAAGGGTGATAGAGTGGGCGCTGCACACACACATACACACACACACACACACGGTGGGGGTGGGGGGCTAGACACAATTTTAGTTGACTCTGGATGCTCTTGTAGTGCCGGGGAGGGGAAAGTGACATCACGTGGGTTTAGAGGCAATAACTATGTACACGTGTGCATCTGCATAAATGTGTGTTTGTGCGTGTGTGGGTGTGTGTGTATGTGTGTAAGGGAAGAAAGTGTTTAGAGTGGCAACACAGACTGATTAAGTCATCTGCTCCCCTGCCTTTTCTTTTCCTCTTTCCACACCCCTGCACTGGACCCTCTGTTTTTCCTTCCCATCCCGGCCTCCCATCTCTTGATTTTGCTTCTTCCTGTCTTCTTCCTTTCTCTGCTATATCTCACTTACTTTTTTACCCTCTTTTATCATATCAAAAAATTTCATGATGTGGTTTTTTTTTTTTGTAGTTGTTTTTCCTATTATTGAAATCAGGGAACCATCCTATAGTTTATATTTAGTTTACAGTTTTAGTTTATTAAGTCGGACATGCAAACCCAGTTCCTGATTTGGTACAGATCCAATAAAAATGATATTTATAAAGTTTTAAGGTGTCTATACTTCATACATTCATTCATCATCCTCCGCTTAATCCTCTGTGAGGGTCACGGTGGGGTTTCCCCATGCCGATCCAGGAGAGAACATCTTGGGCGCTGGGCACATACACCCAGGACAGGGTGCCAATGTCATGCTGGGCACACACTCACACACATACACATACTTATATGGGGCAATTTAGAGCAGCCAATATACCTTGAAGCCATGTTTTTGGCTTGTGAGAGAAACCTGGAGGACACGGGGAGAACATTAAAACTCCACCCAGATTGAGATTCGAACCGGGAATCCCCAGCACTGAGAGACGAACATGCTAACCTTATTACCTTATTACTTATTTGACATTATAAAATCTTTGACGTAAGGTATATAATTTTATATGCAGTATAAGTTGTAATAAATTACATTAAGATGGACTACACAGGAGAAGCTACGCTTTTTAACCTTGTCTTTTCTCTCTCACTTACCTTTACACACACACACACACACACACACACACACAAATCTCATTTGCACATTCCCAGTATTGCACCATTTCCAAATACACAAATTTGACCAAGTCTGGAGACCATTACTGATGGCATTATGAGGCCCAGGTGTTGGGGGCATGCTCAAGCCTTTCTCCTGCTCCCCACAATCTTGCTTTTTAATGTATACAGTCTTCACTGGATCATTATTTAGGCTTGTGTGCAATTTTTATTCATCTTTTCTAATTTCTAATGCTTTGTATGTTCTCCTTATTGCTTTAACCTTTTTTTTGCTAGTGTGACTTTTGTCATTGCTTTGCTTACAGGTCTGTCATGTTATATAAAGCATCTTGTTCTTTGCCCCATTTATTTTTAACATTTATAATGTTTTTCCTGTCCTTGAATTTAACATTTGTATTTAGTTTTTATTCTATTTACCAACACATTTGTATCCCATTGTTGCCAAATCTGGTATCAATCGATAAATGTCTCTTCTTGTAGTCTGACCTAAGTTGAAGTTTGTGTGTCAGATGAAATAAAAATTTTAAGTGTACTTAACTTCATGGTGTACATCAAATCAGGACATGAATTGGCTCTGACTCCAAACACACCCCAAACCCTTCCTGTATCACTCACCACCCTTCCGCTTTCTAAAGACCTACACCCCTGACAGAATTGTTGTTGTCTGGGACATGTTAGCCACAGTCTATGGGAAAGTGATCATTTGTGCTTTCAGATCTGTGGAAATAGTAATAGTAGTAGTAGTAGTAGTAGAAGCTACCCCTTTTTATGTGAGTGAGCAAATGTGATTGTATGACAATAAAGACATTATACAGTTGCTGGTCATAAAATTAGGATATCATGACTTATTTCAGTAATTCCATTCAAATAGTGAAACTTGTATATTATATTGTATTTATTCATACAATATAAATAATTTGAACCCTATGGATTAGGAATGGGATGTCACTTGATCTCATATGTGAGTCAAGGCAGGTAAGAGAATACCTTTGGTGTATATATTACACTGTATATATACACAGGATCTTCTGTGTACATCCTTTTACAAATGATTAAATAATCCAAAAATCTAAAAATAAAGTGTGGATACAAGTCCTGGACAAATAAGCCGGGTTCTGTATATGTGACATTTGCATGTTCTTTCTGTGTCTGCATGTGTTTCCTCCAACAGTATGAAGACATGTAAATTAGGTGAACTTGCTAAATTTCCCAAAGGTAAGTGTTTTTGTGTTCTGCTGCCTTATAATGATCTGAATTGGCAGGAGCATCAACTATGAACTTATTAAAGATAACTGTCTATTTGTGTATCTGCAATATGTATATGTGTAAGGTGGAAAATGTTAGTTATTTTGGTTGTTTGACTGAAATTTCAGTCGCGTTATTGTTTATTTGCTGAGTATTACACTGTGAGCTCTGTGCACGGAGTGTGAATTCCCATAAAAGATTATGATAAATAGCCCCTACGAGCAGGCCTCAACCCCCTACCGGTGTTTTTCATGGTAAAATATGAGGAATGAGGAAGAAAAAAAAGAGAATTGAAAGAAAACGGGTTTTGTTAGTACACTTTAACAGAAGTAAACCCTGAAACACATTATAGCATAGAAACAATAAATCCTCAAAATTCCATCTTCTGAACACAACATAGAACAGCAAGAACTGCAATTATGTCAAACTTCACCTACTTCTATGTGAATTCTCTAACTTATAGCATGTTGCAGCATACACATGGGTCGATTATGGGATGTTTTTGCCTTGTGGGTTGTCTGGTTTTTGTCTGATACACATTCTTAGTAATAAGAGCATGAAAAACTCTCTAAATAAGGAAGCAATAAGGAACACTATTAAGTGTAAAAACATTCAGTACCCCCAACAGAGCTTTTATACCATTTTAATGGAATTTTTTTTTCAAAAGGAATGCCCTGTGTTATACACAACTTCAGAATATTTTTTATCAATAAATGATACATTTTATATTTTTTTAAGAAGAGGTCAAACACTGTGTTGGTGGAGATGAGATCTTCAGTCTTTGTATTGGTTCGTCCTAAATGGGTTTTATGGTTTCGGTCAGGGTCAGTCAAGTTCTTCCTCAATAAAAGTTGCTTAGAAATATATATCGAGAGTTTTTTGTTCAATCAATCAGAATACTTGATTGAAGAAACAACTCTCGATATATGTTTCTAAGCAAGTTTTAGTCAAAAGATGAGATTTCAGCCATTACACCTTTAATAGATTAGAGCTTTTGCAATCTTTTTTTTTTAATGATTCTTAGTCCTGGTTCTATAGTTCACATTTGTGTTATTTACTAATTGCAGGTAGGCAGCTCAATAAAAACGTATTATATATTATTATTAGGTCTGGGGGTGTCTGAAGCAGGACACGTGTAAAATGTGTCGAGCATTGGGAAGCTGATAGATGGTAAACAATGTTTTGTAGCAGTAAATAAAGAAATAATAATTAATAAATATTATTAAAAATATAAAAAATGATAATTAGTGGAACTTAATACAAATTATAAAGCATAAAGATAGCGATACAATGATTCCACTCGTATTACAATCAACAGGAGCTAAAGCAAGGTATTCTTAATTTGAAACATTTTTGGTGTTGTTTGTACACACACACACACACACACACACACACACACACATATATAGGTTTTATATATATATAAAACCTTTCCAAAAAAAAATGAATATCATAAAAAAGTTTATTCAATTCCATAATTCCATTCAAAAAAGAAAGTTAAACTTTTACAGATTATAGTTTCAGGGTCTACAATTTAAACGATTTTAAGTATTTACTTGTTTTTTTTTTTTTTTACATATTTTGTTACAAGCTCATAAAACCCACAAAAACAGGAAATCAAAAAATGAGAATACTGTAATAATGCTGAGCAAGAATGTCTTAAACTGAGCGTGACACACTAATCATCTACTAAACAGTAGAGGTGAGGAACAGAATCCAAACTGCATGAGATTAACAATATCAACAGTCGGTCATTATTTGCAGTGTAAGGTCCAGTGCTGGTGCTGGTGCTGGTAAACTCTGCTTTCTTAAATCCATGCCATCACAGTGCCTGGGAGTTATGGAAGCTCTGATGTTCTTGAGGTTGCTGTCAGTTCTTCTTGGTTGTTTGTGCTCATTTTCCTCTTGAGAACACCCCATAGGTTTTCAACTGAGTTTAGGTACGGTGACTGGTCTGGCTAGTCAAACACTTTAATGGCATGGGAATAAAAACAGGTTTTAGTGCTTCTAGTGGCATGGGCAGATGTTCAGCAGAAAGAATTATGAAGTCTTCTAAAACATTCTGGTAGACTGTTGCGGTGCCCTTGGATTGTAGAAAGCAGAGATTAGCAACACCTGCACTGGACCTTGCACCCCAAATCGTGACTGTGGAGATTTCAAACTGGACCTCAAGCAGTTTGGATTCTGTTCCTCACCATTACTGTTAAGTAGATGATAATGTGTCACATTCATTTTAAAACATTCATTTGATTGATTTCTCCACAATATTCAAATTTTTGGAATTCCTGTTTTTGTGGATTTTGTGAGCTGGAAGCCCAAATGATGTAAAAATCAATAAATAAATACTTGAAATCGTCTAAATTGTGGGCCCTGAATCTGTAATCTATGAAGGTTTACATTTTTCCCCATGATATTCTTATTTTCTGTTCATTCTCTTCTGTTAAGTGTACACACTACGCCACCTGCAGACCTTATAGAGAAGCACACAAAGACCTCAAACAAACACTTTGACATGGTGTTGCTGAGTAAAATACAACAATTGCAAATACAACATTCTAACAATTTGGGGAAAAAAGTATGTAAAAAAAATGTTGCGGAATCCCTTTTGTCTAATATGCCAATCCCCCCGAGAGGATGCCAACTCTTGGTGTCACAAAGTGAGAAACCATGTTTTCATCTACTCAGTGCCCTACAAAACCCCTGTGTTACATACAAATTTATAATTTTATTTAAAAAAAATACCATACTTTTATTAATCAGTCCAAAAGACGTTTGTTCTTTTGTACCAATTCAGATTATTCACCGGACTGTTAAAATGTCAATAAAAACTGTACTTTTTTATTTGTCCTATTTGTTGGTGGGTGATGTAAATACGGGGGTGGGGGGGAGATGGTTAAGTGGCTACACGTTCTCCCTGTGTGTGGATGTGTGGGAGTGAGTGGGTGTGTGGGAGTAAGTACCCAGTGATAGATTGACACCTTGTCTTGGGTGTATCTGTACATACATACATACAAGATATATTATCCCTTGTGGGCCCATGGGAAACCTGCCGCGACCCCAGTATAGGATTAAACGAATGATAAAGGAATATTGGTAGTGTAAATAAAACAAAAGCTGTTTTTTCATTCATTCATTCGTTCATTATCTTCCGCTTATTCCTTTATAAGGGTTGCGGGGGGGGGTACCCCATGCCCATCCAGGGCTCTGGGCAGATACATCCAGGACAGTGCGCCAATCCATCGCTGGGTACGCACTCACTCACACTGCCACACACACATACTATACAGGGCAATTTAGAGCATTCAATTTACCTTGAATCAATGATTTTGGGATGTGGGAGGAAACCGGAGAACCCGGAGGAAACCCTCGCAGACACAGAGAGAACTTGGAAATTCCACCCAGATTGAGATTCAATCTGGGAATCCCCAGTGCTGAGAGGCGAATGTGCTAACCACTAAGCCACCGTGCCGCCCAAAAGAAGTTTTTTGCATATATTTAAATTAACATATTTACAAAGACAATGCAGAGATTGTTTAAAACACATATAATTATTTATCTTATTTTCTCTGCTGTTGGAACAAAGCTGCCTAAAATGTTTTAGAAAACTACAATATGAATTTATATCAAGGATATACAATTAGAACAATAGTAATATATTGTATTACAAGTCCTGGAAATGGTCCCCATAGAGTAACTCAAACTGTAGATGTCTAAAAACAGTTGCAAAAATGCACATGATTTCATAATACTTTATGTGTACTTGCAGTTACCTCCCAACAAGTATAAAATATTATGTACTATACAGGCAGATAAAAATAACTATGTAAAATAATTAACAAAATATATTTTTTTACTTTGTTTGTAATTGTTTCATATTATAATATAAATGTTCCAAGGCTATGCTTCTGACCGCTTTTTAATCTGACAATGCTAACGGAAAAAAACAACAAACACAGTGAACACATGATAAATACACAAAAATGCTGAGTTAGTTTCATTTTTTCCTGGGAGAACAAAACATTACCGAAAAACAAAACACAAAATGCTGGTTCTTCACCGAGAACATGCTATAGCTCAGG
Source organism: Xyliphius kryptos (assembly GCA_025769995.1). NCBI lineage: Eukaryota > Metazoa > Chordata > Actinopteri > Siluriformes > Aspredinidae > Xyliphius > Xyliphius kryptos. Next base: position 14,578 of record JAOUQT010313702.1, on the reverse strand, counting down.
AACTTTTAGTAACAAACCCAGATACGTAAACTTTTATCTTATGAGTTAAGCTTGTAACCAACTAATTCTCATCCTCATTATCTTCCACTTAATCCTTTATTAGGGTTGCGGGAGGGTCCAGAGACATGTACGCCAACTACCCCTACGTGCGATCCAATCACCTCATTAAAGAGCTTTAACTTTAGTGTCTTTGTCTAACAAATCAGTAATGCCAATTAGTCTGGAATTTGTGGGATGCTGTTTTTTATGCTGTAGTTAATTAAGACATGGGCGGCACGGTGGCTTAGTGGTTAGCACATTTGCCTCTCAGCCCGATTGAATCCCAATCTGTGTGGAGTTTCCATGTTCTCCCAGTGTCCGCATGGGTTTACTCTGGGTTCTCTGGTTTTCTCCTGTCCACGTGTCCATGTGGGCTTTCTCCAGGTTATCCGTTTTCTCCCACAGTCCAAAAACATGGATTTAAGGTCAATCGGGTGCTATAAATTGCCCCCATAATCTGTGTGTCCCAAGCCCAGTAGAGGTGAGGGGTGTGTCAGAAAGGAAATCCAGCATAAAACACTTTGCCAGGGCTGATATCCAAATTCTTCGCTGTGGCGACCCCTAGATAAATAAAAGGTGAAATAAGTTTATTTTTATTTAATATATAACATATATAGGGCGACACGGTGGCTTAGTGGTTAGCATGTTCACCTCTCAGCACTGGGGATTCCTGGTGGAGTTTCCATGTTCTATTAAATGTCCGCATGGGTTTCCTTCGGGTTCTCTCGTTTCCTTCCACAGCCCAAAAACATGGATTCAAGGTAAAGTAAATGCTCTAAATTGCCCATAAAGTCTGTGTGAGAGATTGTGTGCCCAGCAATAGATTCGCGGTCTGTACTGGGTGTATTTACCCAGCTCCCGAGACGAGGAACTCCCTCGTGCCCCTCGTAGAGGATTAAGCGGAAGATGATGAATGACCTAGATGCTCAGAATTCATTGTTAATTTGCAATCTTTGACTTAGGACTTTATAAACTCCATCTTTCAGCACGATTTGCTTATTTCATCGACGCCGGATTTGACCATTTTATTAAAGAAGCTACTGCGGTTGTTGTGTTTTTATTCAGTCTCTTTGCATTGTGTTGGAATAATTTGCAATTTTCTCGTGTTGTTTGTACTCTGAAACGTGGGATAATATGGACTGTGAATTAGAACCACAGTGAGATTGAATCACCAGGCGACATTCATCACTAGAGCACAGTGAATGAGTGTATTTCAGAAAGATGGATTGAAGGTAAGAGGGGACAGAACCAGAGATTGTTCTGTAGGCCAAAGTCAGATCCTTGTACTGAATGCAAGCAGTTACAGGGAGATATAGAGATGAAATGGTGTGACATTTTTTCACTTGGGCTGGTTAAACACAAGAATGCAGAGTTTTGAATCAGCTGTAGTAGCCCTATTGTGGAAGCTGGGAGACCGTCAAGAAAAGCATTACAATAGTCAAACCGGGATAGGACAGCTGAGTAAACTGTTCAGTCTGATCTTTGTGATGTTGAACAGAATGAATCTGCAGGAATAGGCAGTTTTAGTGACATGGTCAGATAGTTTAAGCTGAGTATCTTAAATCTTTGTTTCCTCAAGCATTTACTATCTTTGGTAGAACCAGCACCAGCAGAAACCATTTTAGGTCAGCATGGTTTCAGGTTGTCCATGTTGTTGTTGTTGTTGAACATGTTGAAGGGTAACAACAGGACCCCAGCCAGACCTCTGTGTAAGGTCATGTGTGCTCGTTACATATTGTGGGTATGACTCTTAAATGGCAGATTTCCCAAAATAGTTCACCTCATGACTGGCTGGTGATGACGAACGCCTCACATTAAGTGCACTTGGAAGTAGTGATGGGCATTTGGGATTCGGCTCGTTCTTGGGTGCTAGTTCGTGCGCATGCGTACATGGAGGCGGGGGCTGCATGTTTGTATAAGCAGCGACCACATGATCAGCGAGTCCCTGATGTATTTAACCAACAGCGGAGACGAGTGAACTAACCCGGGAGTGAAGGAATTATTACCAAGCGCTTTGTTTGGGATTAACTTGACATTTTGTGGGTTTTTAGGTGGATTCCGACGGACCAGCGTCAAGATCACGAGATGCCAGGTACATATAGAGAAGTCATATTTAATATATAATGTATATACGCTCGTAATTATGTTGACCTAGATGCTCTGGATGCGTTTTTTAATTTTCAGACTCGGAGCTTTATGAAGTCCATCTTTGTTCAAGTCAATCTTTATTCGTTTTAACGAACAAATCATTAATTCCGCTAACAGGGCAGCCGAGCGGGTTGTCGTTTCGCACTGAGCGAAGCCTCGGGTTTTAACATTTTATCAAAGAAGCTACTTGTACATTGTATTAAAACTGTGTTCGTGGTATCGGGTCCGCTAAAAATGTCGCTAAAACGCGGAGTTGGTGTGTTTTATTGGGTTTCTTTGCGCTGTGTTGGAATAATTCGCCATTTTCACGTGTTGTTTGTACTCAGCTGAAATGTGCGTCCCGTCGTGTCGTGCTGTTTCAATGACGCGCCACGTTTCAGCTCGTTTCGGCGGAAGAAATGAAATAAATTCCATGTTCGTTTTGTTTTAACACTAAAAACGTGTAAGCTCTTCAGTGTTTACCGGCCGAAGTGGCTTTTACATAACGGCAACGGTGTCCTTCAGACAGAAAGCCTGTAACCGGATCAGCTAGCTGGCGTGCTCTTTGTTTTGGTGAGCCATGTCCTCACACCAAACCGTGTGCTCGTTTACATTTTGCCATTTCTTTTATACATAACTGACTTTTGGCGTCGAATCAAGTACCAAACGAGAAGCTGCCTTCACTCGGTTCGTGTTTATCCTGTAATTCGGCCTTCGTGTGTGTGTGTGCGCGTGTGTGTGTGTGAGCTTCGTTAGCCTTCCGTCCAGCTTCTCTTCACTTGATCATCATCTTCTAGTCTAATGGCATCCTGCTGGAACCTGAACACTGAGGTCGAGTCAAGATGACTTCCTTTTTACGTCTTTTTGTGTGACGTGCATTGTCCAACTTAAGTACATGCCAAAGAAAGTGTTTTTAATACACACGTTTACATTTAGGCCATTTAGCAGACACTTTTCATCTTACTAGTATCCTAACTTTCTTAGGGTCATAACACAGGATTGATGCAGCACATCTGAAGCAATGAGGAGGGTTAAGGGTCATGCTCACAGACCCACACTGGTCATTTTCATAGTTACATCCAATAAGTCTCTTCCTACCACGGAAGTCAAACTGTGCTTTAAAATTTTGCCTTTTTTGTTGTATAACTTACTTTTGGCATCAGCCTTTCTTCACTTTTCATCATCCCCTCATTCCAGCTTAATAGGCATCTTGCTGGAACCTGAACACAGAGGTTGTCAAGATGACTTCCTTGTTATGTCTTTTTGTGTGACGTGCAGTGTCTCACTAATAAACGCCAAAGAAAGGGTTTAATACACGTTTACATTTAGGCCATTTAGCAGACACTTAATCATACTAGTATCCTAACCTAGGGTTTTCAGAACACAGGATTGATGCAGCACATCTGGAGCAATGAGGAGGGTTAAGAGTCATGCTCACAGACCCACACTGGTCATTTTTAGTGGACCTCATACAGTCACATCCAATAAGTCGCTTTATACCACATAAGTAAAATCATGTGCTTGTTAACATTTTGCCTTTTTTTATAATAAAACTTACTTTTGGCATCAGCCTTTATTCACCTTTCACCATCCACACCTTCCAGTTTAATGGAAGCCTGCTGGAACCTGAACACTGAGGTCGAGTCAAGATGACTTCCTTTTTATGTCTTTTTGTGACATGCAGTGTCTAACTTTAGTAAACGGCACAGAAATTCTATTTTCCATACACACACATTTACATTACTTTTACATTTTGGTCATTTATTAGACACTTTTCATCCAACTTACAAGTATTCTAACTTTTTCTTAGGGTTAGAACACAGCATTGATGCTGCACACCTGGGGCAATGAGGAGGGCATTTTTATTGGACCAGGGACTTGAACCCACAGCCTTCAGATTGACACCCTAACCACTAAGCTTCCACACAAGATCATTATTAAAGGGAGGTGTAATGACCAGAGATGTATGAATATGTAACTTAAAATTTCTGTCAATGGTTGGTAAACTTATACAGTCACATCCAATAAGTTTCTTTGTACCACATAAGTCAAACCATGTGCTCGTTTACATTTTGCCTTTTTTTTTTCTAATGTAACTTTTCATCATTCCCTCGTTCCAGTTCAATGGCATCCTGCTGGAACCTGAACACTGAGGTCGAGTCAAGATGACTTCCTTTTTACGTCTTTTTGTGTGACTTGCAGTGGCATTTACTAAAGTGCAACTTTAGTAAATGCCAGATAAAGTCTATTTTCAATACATTTACATTTTGGCCATTTAGCAGACACTTCACATCTAAAGCGATTTACAAGTATCCCAACTTTGCCCAAGTCACAACACAGGATTAATACAGCACACATGGACTAATGAGGGTTAAGGTTCTTGCTCAAGGACCCACATTGGTAGTTTCAGTTGACTTGAAGTTGCAACCTTCAGATTGATATTACTAACCACTAAGCTACCGCACCAGAACATTACTGCAGGGATGTGTAATGAACTGGGATGCATGCAAATGTAATTTAAATTAAGACAATCGTTTGTTTATAAATTTACTTACAACACCTAATTTACCGGTCCTGCGCAATTATAAGTTACTTTCTACCACAAAAGTCAAACCGTGTGCTTGTTTATTTTGCCTTTTCCCCCTCATTTTTACATAACTGTCTTTTGGCGCCGAACCAAGCAATAAACAGGCTACTTTTACTCAATTTTGTGTATATCCTGTAATTCAGCCTGATGTTGTGCTTTGTTAGCCTTCCGTTCAGATTCGCTTTATCTCCTCCTTCTGGTTTAATGGCAGCCTGCTGGCACCTGAACACCGGGGTTGAGTCAAGAGGATTCCTTTTTACATCTTTTTGTGTGATGTGCAGTGTCAAACTGTAGTAAACTCCAAAGAAAGAGTATTTTTTATACACACACACACACACACACACACACACACACACACACATTTACATCACGTTTACATTTGGTCATTGAGCAGACACTTTCATTTAAAGAGATTTACAAGTGTCCCAAATTTGTTGGGGTCAGAACACCAGGATTAATACAACACAAGTGAAACAATGAGGGTCTTGCTCAAGCACACCACATTGGTGGACCTGGGACTTAAATCTATAACCTTCAAATTAATGGCCCAACACATTAACCACTGAACTACCACACGAGATTATTATTGCAGTGAGGTTTAACAAATCAAGATGTAAATTCGATTTCAATGGTTTGGTAAATGTATTCAGTCACATCCAATTAAGTTTCTTTTCATACCACAAATTAATTTGTTTTTTTAAAATCAACATGTGAGTAGGGTTTCACTCAACTAATACTGAGTGAATGTATACTCATATAGTTAAACAAAACAATTGATGCACACCTAATCACTTAATTCATCCGTGCAGTGAAACACACACAGGTGAAGTAAACACACGTACCCTATACATGGTGCTAAGGGAGAAATTGTGGTTGGTTGTCTTTGCCCAGGGGCTCCTCAGCCATAGTACTTGTTGTGACTTTTTGAACCAGGAACCTTCAGTTTGCAAGGCTGGTTCCATTACCACCATCACGTTACAAGCCTACAACTGCCCCAAGGTGTTTCACACACATGAAACAACAATTCCTTCAATGTCTCACAAATTCCTGCATCAGGTAACAAACTGATAGAAATAGAAACAAACTGTTTGTTTGTATCAGTCGCATGTTTCTGGAAAAATGTCATTGACTGAAAGCTTAGCCACATGGCTGTAACCTTCGTTTGCCAACATCGGGGAAACCTTCAGACACGTGTTTGCCGTTCTTAGTCACGGCAGCAGAGTATTATACAATCTGCTCATCAAAACGCTTGACCACATGAATGACTGGTGTTTATAGTGGTGAGGTAGAATGAGAACCGGCAACATTATACTGGGTAAGGGCTCAATCATGCGCTGCGAGTCGGCTAGTTGGTCTTATTGCTATGGGTGTCAAGTGAGACGTGTGTGTTTTTAAACAGTTTGGGAGAAAATTCCCCTTTTGGTGTGTATTGGTGCTCAAAAAATTAGTGTGAAATTACTTGTTCTGTCCAAATGAAGCCCTGACTTCATCCCCATTGCAAACTTTTTGGGATGAACTAGAACATAAGATTGATCAACACCAGCGTCTTAACTTCTGTGACACTTTTTTGTATGAACAGACAAATATTCTCAGAGATGTGGTCTTATAAACGGTATTTTCAGTAGAGTGGAAACCATTTTAGCTACAATCATGGAAGCAACTTGGAAAAGGATGTTAGAAAAACTTGCAAGTGTCCCAGTACAGCTGTTTATAGTGTACTGTAATCAGTTACGAACAAAGCCAGTAGTTCAGTAGATCATAGCTGATAAAATGAGGGTTTGTTTTTATAGAAGTATAATCATTAAGACTAAACTCAATGCTGGAACTGGATTGTTAATGGAACTGGAACTGGATATGTTTTGCTTTGCTGCATTATCCAGTGACCGTCTCTGAGATGATGAGATTCCATTACAAGGATATTTTTTTAGTAAACTTTCATTATTTTAAATTCAGTCTTTTTGTTCATTTTAATTTAAAATCAAGTGTGGTAGTTTAAATAACAAACATTTAGAAACTCACCACAACATTTCTTCCATTAACAGAAAATGTCTACATGGATCACAATCGATAATCCATTCTGAAGACTTAAGTATATGTACAAAACACTTTTCCTTATAGATCTTTTTAAATAATTTATTAGAACTATTAGTGCCTTTAATATTTTTTAAACCTGTGCTTAAGTCTGAACATGGGATCAGACTGTCGTTTCAGAGACTAAATGATTTATGTTAGTGTTAACACATTACAATTTTTGCTGTAATGGCCTCTATTATTTCTTCTATATAGTTTGTAGTCCTGTTGTGATGTCATCTGAAACAATACATAAATTCTCAACATTAACAGGGACCCAAACCCAAACCAATGACTCAAACATAGTAAGTCTTCTTCTATATAAATTGTTGCTAAATTGTTTTCCAGGTGGCTCATTGTCTGATAAGGTTATAGTAAGATAAACAGTGGCTCATTGTCTGATAAGATTATAGTAAGATAAACAGTGTGCCTCCCAGGTCCTTTGTAAAATTATCACGGTGTCTGTAAGCTTCACTTTCTATCCACAGTAAGAAATTAAAACCTTTCATTGGTGATTAATTACACCTGTAAATGTTATTGTCTTAGGGGGAAACTAGTGACCTCTCCTGGGGGTTTCCCATCTTTCCTCCAATCAGCAAAAAGATACATGAATAGGATATTTGCTCATACAGTTTTTTTTATATACTGCTTTAGGAAGTGAAAGGAAGTCACAGTTGTCTCACAATCATTATCTTACTATAAAAAGCCAACAAAGAAAACGAAGTGATCAGTGATCAAAGAATCTGTTTTACAGCTCAAATGTTTATAGAGCTACACAAGTATGTGCAAGTCTACTTTATGCAAAGATAACATATTTTACAATTTGATTTGGCAATCTGTATGCAGCAACTTGTGAGGAAAATAATAAGTTAACACAAACAGAATATTGAAATCCTATTGAAATCTGTATCAGTTTTTTTTTTTTTTTTGGAAGTTTTAGGTGGGTGATATCTATCTGGAATTGCTGATAAGGCAGTTAATATTTAAAATAAAAAAGGCCCAGATGTGTTTAAAATAAAATCATTCTCATGTCACCAAGTCCTGAGTCGCCAGATTTCATACCAGAGGTTATTTGAGAGGCATGACGGAGAAACAAAATATTACTGTCATCTGGTCACAAAAGTAAGTTGCAAAATGTTAGTGGGTTTGATTTAAAAACGATGGGGTACCGCAGTCAAAAAGAGCTATTCTGAGGGTCTTGAGCTGTGGTGATTGATGAAACTTTTGCCAGCGTTCAGTGTATGTATATGAAAGGATGTGGATAAACACCAGTCTGGTCATCTGGGTGTAATTTTGAAAAGCTGATATGTGAAAAACATGCAAACTCATTAACAGGATGACAGGAAATGGACCCTGGAGCTCCATGCTGAGCAGCGACTGTGCTGCCATTGCTTGGGAAGTGCACCGAAGTTAAGCTTCGGATATTCAGCCATCCTGAAGCCAGTGGGTTATGATTTGGGTTTTTGTGTTGATGAAAGGTAAACCACCTGCTTATCTTTAGCTGTCCTTCCAGAGGGTTATTATTTTTCATATAAATCTTCATAAATTGCCCAGGCATTACTGAAGAAAAGCACCCACCATTATTTCACCAACACAAAGTTTTAATGCAGAAGAATGTACTTTGTGTAGTGTATAAATGTTTGTTTAGCCAAAATTAGTGCTTGACATTTTGTTTCCTTTGACCATTCAACTGTTCTTATAATTTGCACAAAATGACCAACATCAGCCATAAAGATTATATGTTTTTAAAGTTGTTTATAAACAGGACAGCCTTCATAAGCAATGTTACGACATGCAAAGACATTTAAGATTATCTGCCTACGACTTTGTATTACGGTGGAGGAAAGGGCCTTTCCTGTTTCAACTTGATCCTGTGTTCAATGTGAGGTCCATTAGGGCATGACGTGACTAGTTTGACTTCAGCCCTAATGAACTGTAATTTAACCAATCGAAATGTTTAGCAGAACACTTTTTATTACACGAGTGACATTTCTTTTGTGTGAGATGATTGTATGGCTGGTGCTGACCTTAATCTGTATTTGTTGTAAGCTGTTTAGGTCATTTACAAGACATTAGGCAACGTCGTGAACATGGTCCAAACTTACGTGGCCACTCTGAAAACTAATGGTTATGTGCTTGTTGGATAATCAGCAGTTCTTGGTCTGGTAGCAGCCACCAGCGTTTGTCTACCACTAGAATTAAGACAAACCTGACACTAAAACAAGACACTTTAATGACTGTGGCGTTGTATTTATTAACAACTGAATATTTGCTTAATTAACAGATATTAAATCTGTATGTGACTAGATGTGTAATATAGTGAATATACAGCAGGCGGCAGATCCGCCAAGATCCACTTGTTTGATGGGTGAGATTTGGCTGTTTCAGGTTCAGTTATGAATTCATGGTCATGTACAATCACTGGCCACTTTAATAGGTATGCATCCTTGTTTCTACACTTGTCGACCTTTTTCAGTTCACATACCATACATCTATGTTGCATAAAGTAGTCCCTCCACCCCACAGGGCTAGAAGTAGGTATTACTTGGGTTGCATTGGTATGAGCGAATCAGTGGCAGTAGTGCTGCTGTAGTCTTTAAGTATTTTAGATTAGAGCACAACCAAAACGGTCCAACATTCATTGACTGAGCCATGAGAGCACCAATGGAAGATTAACAAAAACTGCAGCACCACATGAGCTCTGATCTGCGTTTACATTTTTATTTTGCAGAAATAAAAATGTTGTATACAATGTGAACATTTAAAGATGCCGTTTTGTCACCACCACGTCATTGCAATGCAGAGTTATTCACCACCCTAATGATATCTGCTTAGAAAGGGTCCTGCGCAAAGTCAAAATAATGTGAATAAATACATCAAACGTGATTCTTAAACTATAATTGTATATGCAGCCAGCGATGGATTGGCGTCCTGTGTGTATCTGCCCAGCGCCTAAGATGTTACATTTAGTCATTTTGCAGACGCTTTTATTTTTTATTTATTCATTTATTGGAGTGAGAATTGGCCCCTCAGTGAGTGAGTCACCAGGCGACATTCGTCACTAGAGCGTGGTGAACGACTTGGAGTGTATCTAGTAAATATGGACTGAAGGTAAGAGGGGCCAGGTTCAGTGACTGTCCTGCAGGCCAGAGTCAGTACCTTGTACTGAATGCAGCAGCTACAGGAAGCCAATGGAGAGAGATTAGTAATGAAGTGACATGAGTTCTCCACTGGATGGACATGGGGGAACCCACCGTGACTCTAGTAGAGGATTAAGCGGAAGATGAAGGACTGTAATGTATGTGCATCTGTGTAGAAATGAATGTAAATTGTATTGGTGTAAATTTAAAGGAACTGTTGTTGGTAAAATAACATGATTTTTAGTTTGATATTAAATAGAATATACATTGTATAAATCTTTGAAACTCTAATGATTGGGTGGGAGAAGGTGGATGTACAAGACCATGCGGAATGTGTAAGCAACCTAAAATTGCCTGAACCCGCGTTCGAACATATCATTTTTTTTACCTGTTCGTGTCTACTCAGTGACTCCAAAGGGACTTTTAATTAAGGTAAGAATAGCCATCGTGGAGACTCTCTGACACTGATTCATTATCACCGGCAAGAACAAACTGCTTGTGTGAGGTGTTTATATATGCTCATTAGTAAGTGCGCTAACTGCTCTGCCAGCTTTAAACTCTAGCAAGAGACTCGGAGCAAACACAATTCTAAAATTCATTATTAAACAGCCATAGCCAGAAATCCGGACGGAAACAAATAATGGTGGGATTAAACAAAATTGAGTCTTTTCACAGTAATGCCTTTAATTTAGTTAAATGTCATTTAGTCTACCTGTGAGTTTTACATTCATTCATTACTGTATGCAGTGCAGTATTGTCATATTACATTTGTCATCTTGCTTGTATTTTGTTATTTTTAAACAAGGACAAACCATCACTTAAGCTCAGGATGTGACACAGATCTATACACGTAAATAATCTTGAATGTTAGTGGAATCGTGCCTTGCTTTCACTTTACACACAATTGTTTAAGATCTACCAATACGTTGCTATTTGTCCTTTTGGGATGCTACTTCTGGCTTTCGGTCTCTATTAATTACCAGAAAGCTTTCTATTAAATTTGCCTGTATGGAAAAGCTGTTAAATTGAGTAGTACAATGGAATCTCTTCTGCTAACACAGACCCTGTGAGACTTGGAGCTTTGAATGGGAGGTTATGCCAGCAGGAGAGCCCAATAAAAGGCTTTAAAGGCAAAAATAAATTGAGAGAATATAATTAATACAGGCTAGCATGAGCTTTACCTGTGAGTGTATATATGTATATAGATTTCCATAAGCGACTCAATGTTGTTGAGCTGGTCAGAGGACCGCACTAATGTTGACTAGTAGTCACACTAGTTGTTCAGTCCAGTGTTTTGATCATCAAAATCATTTGTATCGGGATATTAAATCATTAGTTTTACGTGTGTTAACTTTTTTACTCAGTTTCAGCATTTAGTTTATCCCAATCCCTATTTGAGAAGTGATAAACACCCTGAACAGGTTGCCAGTCTTTCACACATACATTTACACCCAAGATCAGCTAATTTGCGTCATTTAACCAGATTTACATAGTGATCCTCAAATAGTTATTAACCTGATTATTATTATTATTATTGTATGTTATGGGTGTGGACAGTGTAGCAGGAAATGTAAAAATAAATTTAAAAAAAAGGCCAAATCTTTTAAAATTCCAAATCTAAAGGAATAGTCAAATTCTCAGACTGGTCACTGTGAGGACATGTACAAGTGTATTACAGTTTAAATAGAGCACTCACTGGAATGTACTTTCTAAAAGGCGTGTTATGTCTAGTCTCCAATTAGCTGAGTAATCTGACATTTTGTACTACAGAACACAGTGGTCATCGAATATAATGAAGCCGAGCAACTTTCCGGCAATCATTTAAGCTTCTGTGTTGTCTGCTGGAAGTTTATCAAGTCTCAAAATGGCATCTGTGAGAGTCTGTCTGGATATCTTTTTGTCTGTTGGCTGCATGGTCTAGTTTATATGAAATGTCCAGAAGTGCTTGGGTTTTTTTTTGTTTTGTTTTATGGTGCACCAGCTCCTGTAGTTTCCCAATTATAGACCAAAGGTGCTGGATTTGTTGTAGTTTGTTGAATGGATTTTGGTTTGATGGCTTTTTGGTCCAGTGGAAGCTGTGGAATGGATTACTTTAAAGTGGATTGGCCCTGTCTGATCACTGCTGAGTGAATGACCTCAATATCCGAACTATGGTTTGGCTCTATGACCCAAATAAGTTTTTGGATTTACTTTGATTTAAAAGCAAGCCTGTCAAAATCATTATAGTATTTTCTTTTGGTGTGACTTGGCTTTTATATAGGTCTGTGACTCACTTTTTTTTAACAAGTACATCAAATGTAAAAAGTACACACATTTTTATTAGGTATATAATAAAATCTCTGTATACAAGGGAATTTAGGTCTGTATGTTCATATTTCCTGTAGCCATTTTTTTGTTTATTAAAAAAAGAAATGGCCAAAATAAATCCTGGGTATATTTAACCAAACTTAAAACAAAATTATGTATCAGTTTGAATAACACAAATAATCTTGGATATATTTTAGAAACTTATAACCAAAGCAATTTATCATTACATGAATGTTAGTGGGTGACACGGTGGCCAAGTGGTTAGCATGTTTACCTCTAAGCGCTGGGGATTTCCGGTTCGAATCCTAATCAGGGTGGTGTGGCTTTTCTCCGGCGTGCGTGCGCCTAGTGATACATTGGCACCCTGTCCTGAATGGCCATGGGAACCCACTGCTATTTTATGAATACATTTATATAATATATAACATATTTTATTCATTTTATACCTGTCAAATTTTAAGTAGTTTTGTGTTTTTTTTTTAAGACAGCCACACTTTGTAAATGGTCCCTTATTGTCTCAGGCACCTGCTGCAGTTGTTCAGGATATTTTGGTCAAAGTGTTTTGGTCAAATCGACAATGTTTGAGTTTTTGTTTCACAGTGACTACAAAATGTGATTAAAGAAATATTATGATGTCATTTCTTAGAAATAGTAGAATGTAAATACAGCAAACTTTACAGAGCTCTTTTGAAGTAAAAACGTCCAAATTCCAGTCAATTATTATTTCTTCATCCTTAATCTCGTGTTCTATTCTCCATCTGGTTTTTATTTTTATATCCTGCAGCAATAAAGCCCTTTCAGTTGTTGACAGATAAGTTAAGACGATCTGTTCAACTAGTGATCTATATGCACTTAGCATAGTGTATCTTAAGACTTTTAAGATACAAAATTACAACAAAATTATGATTTACTACCTGATTTAAGCCTTCCAGCTGTTGTACGCTGTATGTATCTGTACTACAGTATGGCGGCACAAAATTTTTTTTACAGAGAATTTAAGACTATACAGTGAGTAAACAGTCAAAATGCCTGCAACTAATTGCACCCGATACCAAGGATCAGATCTGACCCATCTCTAATTGTTGGAAGGCATAGCACTGTTCACTGCACCAAAGTGCCACTTACTATAAAATGCATATTAAATGTAGGAAGCCACAAAGACTAATGCATTATTGTACCTGGCTTCCAAATCAGTTATATGATTAATTCTGATCATTCTACTAAACTAATCTGCGTGTATGTAAATAATATACAGTTATTTTTAAGGGTCAATTAGTTTTTAACTTGTTTAAATTAGACTTTTTTTTACCACATGGAATTACATTTGTGTATTATGCATTAAGTCGATTATAAGTTACATTGTTGTGTAATTTTATTTTTTTTAAAAAGGTGTGAAGTCAGAATTACTCAGATTTTGGATAATACTTTGTTTTTACCACCAATAAATGACTTCCATATACAGCAACATTTTTGCCAGAACATATTACACAATGGCTGGATTTCCTACTTTCCTGTGACCTCGTTTAGTTTGTGATGCATCTTTTAATCTCTTCAGTCTGTAAGTTGAGCTGTCCCTCTGGATACAGACGTGACTTTGTTGCAGGCTTCACGTTGATTTTGGATACATTTCTGCTTTTAGTGCAGTAATGAATTGAGGTTCGTTTTGAAAAGTGATCTAATCCTGAAGTAACACTAAGATGAAGATTATTCTTCATTTGGTTGAATCACTGATCTGTCTTGCTGTCCTTTGTCTATCTTAGTGACTTAGACAAAATGTTGATCTATGGTTTTAACGTGGCCATTACATATGAGCATTGTAGTGCATGTTTGTTGACTAATAAGTGCATATGCTTTACTTAAAGGTAAAAAATATGTTGGAAACAATTGAACAGGCATTTGATTAAATTGATCACCCTGCATAAAATATAAAACAACCTTAGAAGCTGTAATAAAATGATTATAATAAAGAGTGAGTGAGTGAGCTCGTGCTTAAAAAAATATCTAAAGTTTTAAATAAATTTTGGCTGAATACAGTAATGTTAGCTGTAGCACATACACACCTTGCATCACTACTGTACATAAACTAAAGTAACTATGGTGTAGGGCTGGGCGATAAATCGATTTTATCGATTAATTCGACTTCTTTGTGTAAATCGATTTCTTTGAATGAAAATCGATTTTAACTTTGTGCATACCGCTCTCAGCGGCCGACGCTGTCCTCTGGGCTCCCGTAGTTCAGAGCAGAGAGCAGCTCCTCCCACAACACCCCCCCCCCCGCGAGGTAGACACACAAACAACATGGCAGCGA
>JAOUQT010313695.1:0-14759 GCA_025769995.1 Xyliphius kryptos | reverse complement strand
GTGTGTGTGTGTGTGTGTGTGTGTGTGTGTGTGTGTGTGTGTGTGTGTGTGTGTGTGTGTGTGTGTGTGTGTAGGTATGGGGTGGTATTAAGGAAGTTGGATCTAATGAAGGAGGCTGTATCAGTGTTTGTGGAGGCAACACACTCACTCCCTCTGCACTGGGGGGCGTGGCTGGAACTTTGCAACCTCATCACCAACATCGACATGGTACATGCCACATTGAAAACCCTTACCCTTCCACCCCTACTGAAAATCCCACCATCATTTGTGTGTGTGTGTGTGTAGTTGAAGGCTCTTTCTTTACCGGATTGTTGGGTGAGGGATTTCTTCATGGCGCACATGTACACTGAGCTTCAGATGATAAAAGAAGCTCTACAGAAATATCAGTGTCTTATGGAAACTGGTTTCTCCAAAAGTACCTACATCATCTCACAAATAGCTGTGGCCTACCACAACATCCGAGGTGTGTTCATCGTCATGATTTAAACACGACACATATAAAACATTTTTAGTTCATCAGTAAACCATCATCTTATTAAAATAATGAGGGAGAGGAAGCACTACTGAACATCCAAATTCATCTGAATGTCAGGACCAGTACATTATTTAAAACACTGAAGGTTGAGAGAGAGAGAGACTCAATCCTGACCAGAGGTAGGGATATTTTGGAGCCTTTGATCAGTTACTACAGACTTTATATTGTTAACAGTAAGGACCAATAAAATGTGATCATCGCTTAAAACATTATTGGGTTTAAGTTAGCAAATCTTATAAAAAACATTGACATTGACCTCCAAACTGTACACTTAAATTACATTATGTGATTTTCCTTATAACTCAATCATAATGCTGTGTAAACTATGGCAGTTAAAAATGCTAAAAATACGATTCAATAAGCTCACAGGGTGTACTTTATAGACCTTTTATCATGATGATGATGATGATGAGTGTGTGTGTGTGTGTGTGTGTGTGTGTGTGTGTGAACGCAGATATTGATCAAGCGTTGGATCTGTTCAATGAACTACGTAAACAGGATCCGTTTCGCATTGAGAACATGGATACGTTCTCGAACCTCCTGTATGTTCGGGTAAGATTTCTTCTACCCTGTTCTAAAGCAGCTTTGATGTTTTTATGTCATCTACTGGCTTATTACGTCTCCGACTTTAGTTTTCTCATTCAGATGAGAGATTTAGTTCCACTTTTTACTGTCTGTCCCTTTAATTTTGAAGCTTCACATTGCAGTACAAAGGGTTGGACTAATATAGGGGTTAGAGAATTGAGATTGGCCAAGTATGAAACCTTAGGTATATGAGTGTGTACTCAACATGCTCTGTACTGAAGAGGGAGGAGTCAGAGGAAAAGATCATCACATTAGTACAATGGCACATGTGAGATGGGTAACTATGGTGTGTATGTATAACCCTAGATTTGGAGAGTGTAACTTCAGAAGTTAAGGGTTCAAATCTTTTTACTGTTTACTAGTTTGAAATATCTGGGGTCTAAAATTTGAGTTTTTAAATAATTAAGATGCACAAACTTTTCTGCTTTGTCTGCTTTTCACTGACATTTACTGTGTGTGTTTCATTTCTATAAGAGTATGAAACCAGAGTTAAGTTATCTCGCCCACAACCTGGTGGAAATCGACAAGTACAGGGTGGAGACCTGCTGTGTGGTTGGTTAGTACACATACACACAACACTTTTATTCATTTGTGTTTATTTGGTTGTGTATAAGTTTTTAATCCATACAAACTTCAATATTAACACATTTTAGTTTTCATTTTCAAACCATCAGTCAGAAACCAGGTGGAGACTAACACCATCTTAATATCAACGTAATTGATGCGAACCCATGTGTTCACATTCAAACACACATGAATAGTTTATTATTCATTTAATCTCACAGTTGATTTCATTTAACTCACTCAAAACAAGGCCTATAGTTATTTGCACAATTCAGTAAAGCTAATAAAATTATAAACGTCTATTAGGCTTATAATTTTACATGTAATTTAACACCAAGTAATGAAGATGAAGAATAATAGCAAGGTGACCTAGACAATCAATTTAAGTAAGGCTAATTTCCAAACATCATTGGCACTTAGAGCATGTTTTGCAACCACAGGACAATCACTAGCTTGACCATAAACTGTATACCAAAATATTTTAGTCTTAAATGAGAGTTAATCTATTTAACAGTGATATCCCGATCACACCAAATCTCCATCATCTACAACTAAACGACTAAGAATAAAGAACAGTGGCCCAATTTAAAACTGCAATTTAATTTACAATCCTTTATTTTTGTGCTGTGTTGTCCTGAGACTTCTGTAACAATAAATTGTGATTAAAATGTTACATAAGTAAAGGTTTATTTTTTGGAGCAGCATATTGGAAGAATCGATACATTCATTGTGGCAGTGCTGTTCTGTATTAAATCTTAAGAGCTGTAGAAACTAAACCTAAACCTGTAGTTAACTAAACGCAAACCTAAGAACTTAACTAAAAGTTCTCAATTTCTACTGAATTCTAGACTTAATTATTTATAATGGAATTAAAGCATGGAGGAAATGTGATGGTCTGGGGATGCTTTAAAGGTGGTAAAATAGGAGATTTATTCAGAGTGGAAGGGATCTCAAAGAAAGAAGGCTACCACAAGATTGTGCAATGCAATGCTATACCCTGTGGACAGCGCTTGATTGGGGCCAATTTCATCCTACAGGATAATGACCCCAAACACCTCCAAATTGTAGATTATTTTGAAAAGTTGACAGCTAGAATGCCCAGAGTCTGCCATGCTGCAATTGCTGCAAAAGGTGGCTTCACCACCTGAAGTACACCTTTATCATTTTTATTAAAATCAATATTTCTTACTCTTACAATGTCTGCACGTCCTGTTCATTTTCTTTATTTCATAATCTTAATTGTGTTTCCATTGAAAACAAGAAAATTTCACTGTGATCCCAAACCTTTGAGCTATAGTGTAAGTGCTGGTTTACTTTTGGGGGAAATTATCATATTAGTCTATTGGTGATTATTTACAGATTTTTTATAAAATTATGTGTGTTCATTACGGTGGTAAAGTCAGGAGGTAAATATCTGTGTTAATTCTATAGGTAATTACTACAGCTTACGCTCACAACATGAGAAAGCAGCTTTATATTTCCAGCGAGCACTGAAGCTAAATCCACGATGTCTAGGAGCCTGGACTCTAATGGGACACGAGTACATGGAGATGAAAAACACATCTGCTGCCATCCAGGCGTACAGGTTCCTAAAGCTCCCTTACTCACAGCATTACAGCTGCTTCCACTGCTACATTATACAATGTTTCTACATTATTATTTATTCTGTGTGTGTGTGTGTGTTAGACATGCCATAGAAGTAAATAAACGGGATTATCGGGCGTGGTATGGACTCGGCCAGACTTACGAAATCCTCAAGATGCCTTTCTACTCTCTTTATTACTACAGGAAAGCACACCAGCTCAGGTATGTGCGCGCGTGTGTGTGAGTGTAGGAATGTTTGTGTGTGAAATTAAAAGTTTGTGTGTTTCAGGCCAAATGACTCTCGGATGCTGGTTGCGCTCGGCGAATGCTATGAGAAACTTTCACAGCAAGTCGAAGCTAAAAAGGTCATCATTAAACAGCTTTGTTTGTTTTTGCATGCGTTAGTGTGTTTTGTGTGTGTGTTTTATTGACATTTTTGTAACATGCATTCGAACAGAGTGAGATGAGTATAATGTCTTACAGCATAAACCGGCAATAGGCAGCCCACGGGCCAGCTGTGGCCTGCAAGCATGATACATCCGGCTCGTGAGGTTGTTTGAACTATAATGAATTATAATGAAAAAATAAATAAATAAAATTATACTGTCAGACCCAGCCCACACATAGCCGGCTCTCTGGAAAAACTAATACGTTTTTGCGTTTGGGCCTAGTATACACATGAAAACAGTTTTACATCACCAAAAAACATTTATGAAAACTCTGGGAAACATGGAGATTTTGAAAAACTCTGTTTATGTATTTGTGAAAACGGCGTTTTAGGGTCGTGAACATCACCATCTGCAATAAATAATGTGTGGCGCTTTTCCAGAATGTCACGCATGTTACGGTTACAGATTGTGCGTGTGAAGAAAACAAATGCTACCGAAGACATGCTGATTCTTATGTTAATTCAGACGAGTTGCTTGTTTCTTTTTACAAACCAAATTGAAGAAGGAGGACTTGGAGGGTGGATGTTTGTTTTGAGGGATTCTGATTGGCTGACAGATTTTAGCTTTATGTTACACTGACGCCACCGAGTGTTACAACAACATAGTGACGTATTTGTGTGGGTTCATATGGATAAAAACTTTTTTTTTTTTTTTTTTAAATGTGTATGTTCATTTTTGAAATCGATGTGGGGGAGATAACCGTTTCTATAAATACCCAGCTGTGTGTGGACCAGGCCTCAGTCTATTTAGAAACTTCATATTCCAAAACAAATATTTATTCCTTCTGATTGAAGGGAGTGGTAGCTCAGTGGTTAGGGTGTTGGACTATCAATCAAAAGGTTGGGGGTTCAAATCTCAGCTCCACTGAAGCTACCAATGTGGGTCCATGAGCAAGACCCATAACCCTCATTGCTCCAGAGGTGCAGTATCAACTTGTAAGTCGCTCTGGATAAAAGCGTCAGCTAAATAACTAAATGTAAATGATAATACTTGTTTCATGTGGATACAAGGGTAAATAAGCACGTTAGCGTCCAAACTAGTCCTTTAAACACATGTCCTTCAAACAAAGAACGCAGCATCACATTATTGTGAAAATGAAAACACAACTTCTTTGAAACACACCAGACATCCTTGCATCCAAATTAGCATGCTTTTTATTGTGGTGATATTGCAGACACCCTCGTTACAGATTAGGCATGTGGGCTTTGCATTAATAAAACTGGGAGGATCAAGTCATTTTTCTCTGTCCATTCTTTGGAAAAGATCCTGTTTTCCCTCTCAACTTTTCTCTTGAGATTTTCTGATAGAGCCATTTTTTGACCGCTAATAGCAACACATGAAACTGCTGTTTGTTTTTTCATTAATAGCACCCCGATTAGTCCACAAATTTCTTAAACGTCTTGTGCCCCGTGTGTCTGCTTTGTCATTTTAAGAGAGCCTATCATTTTCATTGTACCATAGGTAATTATTGGAAAATATCTGTAATACTTAATTGCCGACCCCTGTGTTACAGTGTTACTGGAGAGCATATTCAGTGGGAGATGTAGAGAGGATGGCGTTACTCAAACTCGCTAAGTATGTCACTTATCACCATCATCATAATCATCATCATCACTATCGTTATTAATATTAATGTGTTAAATGTTTAGACTTCACGAGCAGCTGAATGAATCAGATAATGCAGCTCAGTCTTACATCATCTACATCCAGGATATATTCTCCTGTGGGGTCAGTCTATTTCTCTCACACATACACAATCTCTTAATGTGCATTTTGCTGTTTGGTTATTGTATTATTTTAAAGTTACAGTAGCTTCAGTGAGTTATTAATTATTGGAGGATTAATCATGAGGGCGGCTCATTCAAGATTATGATCAGAGTATTAATTTAAAGAGCCATAATAGACTGAACATAAAACCATGAGCCAGTGAACACCAGTGTTTTTACATTATAGTGAACATTGTCATGATTTGTGCATGTGTAGGAACAGCTGGAACATGCAGAGGTTAGCACAGCGTTACGATATTTGGGTCAGTACTACTTTAAGAACAAACTGTTTGATGAGGCAGCGCTGTGTGCTCAACGCTGCTGTGACTACAACGATGTAAGTCTTACACACACACACACAATTACTTCAATGTTTAAGGTAAACTGGAAGAAAGTATGTGTCTGTAGGCTCGTGAGGAGGGGAAAGCTTTACTGCGTCAGATCTCAGCTGTGCGGGAACAAGGAGAATCATCAGATCCAGGTGTTTTTAACCCACTCAGTACAACCACCCACCCACACACACTGCAGAATGTGTACAACACCCCCCCTATTAGGAGACTTTCCCCTCTTGACCTGTCGTCCATCACCCCCTGACTCTCCCACCTGACCAGGGCTGCTTATATTTATGGGCACAGTGTTGTTGTTTCTGTGGCCTAAAAACAAGTTCTAGAGCAAAACGCAGGGGGAACCCACCTCCACCCCACCAAACCACTTAGGTATTTCAATCTGTCACTTTAAATGTTCAAATGTTTGTTATTGTTGTACAAGCTGATGTTATTCTCTTTAATAAAGCACCTCATTTAGACTGTGATGTCATAAAGAGCGGTTTCATGATCAACATCAGGATGAATGTGAGATGTATACAGTATGTCTAAATGATTGTTGGAATTTGTACCTAATCTTTTCCTTGCAGATGTGTGTGATTCAGTTCACATTTCAAACTTTAGCCCACTGGTGGGTTGTTATATCAGATTTTGAATATAGTTGTTTTCTGTTATTTGAAGTCATGTTAAAGAAATCTAAACACTATTTTAAGTCTAATCGTGAGAAACAGCACCTCACCTTCTGATGTCTTCTCTAGATGTTCAGTTGGTTTGAACAGAACCACGAAAATATTCCAGATGAAACCAGATTTCATTGTAAAAGTTAATAAAATAATTTAAAAAACGTATTGAAAGTAAAATAAGAGCCATGTTAAGGCTGCACGTCATCTTCTGGTTTGAGACCTGTCCTGCTAATCAACAAGTTCAACCGAAGACCAGCTGAAGACACACCAATCACAGGTTATTAAAGCCATGTGACCTGCCTCCAACTTAATTATCCCACACCCATCTCCTGATCACATGTATTCTTTCATTTACAACCTATTGTTTTATTTTATTATTAAATAACTCCAACATTTGGCTGAGGTTTGTTCCAGACCTTGTTCACAAAGTTTTTTTTTTTTTTCAGTAAAAATGTAAGTGATTTTAGTTTAATAGGATCCACTGACTAAAAAATTAAAGCAAAATAGAAGTAAATACAGCAAGATGATTCAGGAACAGATTATAATTTATTTAAACATCAGAAATAGAAATTGTATATAAACCAGCATGTGTGTACACTTAAACCCAGTTTAACACTCTGACTACAGTATAAACACAGATGATGGGTATATAGATCTGTTAACTCTTTAAAGCCCCTTTATTTATATCATTAGTGTGATTACATTCCTTTGGCTTGAACCTCATTATTATAAAACCTTTAACACAAGCTTTTACCGTCAGGATCCAGCAGCAGGTTAGAAGCGGCGCGGACGTGCCCGGGTGAGGGCGGGGCTCGGAGGAGGGGATGGCTGGCGTGAGCGGAGGATCCGTTCATACGGGGTGCTTGGGTCACACTTGCTTCTGCTTTTAGATGCAGAGTTTGAAGATGTGAAGAGCTGCAGGAATGAACGCTTTACAGGTGGTGCGTTCTCCACCATAGCCATGGCAGCACCACAACCCCGTCTTCTACAAGAACTGGGTGTGGTACCAATGTTGGGTATGGCTGGGTGTCGCAGTGGTTCAGGGTGAGTTTCCTCTCTGTGGTGAAGCAGCTGAGCCTTCATCAACTGCAGTGTGGAGTGAAGCTCCATCAACATCTGATCCTGTTTCACACACACACACACACACACACAGATAACTCCATAAATATGTTCCTAAAAACCATGACTGTATATACCAATATCCTGAAAGCAGCTGTTGAAACAGAAGGTTTGAAATTTAGAGAGAAATTTTTTGATTGTTAATAAAAATGTATAAACTCAATTTTACTGTTCAACTCAACGCATCCAACTGAGGGCCTGTTCTTAGTCTGGCTTACAGAGTTAACTTGCTGGAGCAGGCCCCTGATCTGTGTTCATCCAAACATCTGTATACTGTGATTGTAGAGTCTTTTCTTGCTAGATTTCTTGCTATACATACTTCAGTTTGGTTTTTACAGGCTTAATTTTGTGTGTGTACCTGTTTAAGCAGTGTTGTATCAGCTGTACTAAGTGCAGTACGCAGCTTCTCTCCATCTGTGTAATGACAGCAGGCTCTCTCCCCCGACTGCAGTTTTACCACTATAGCATGTAAATCAGCACGTAGCTGTCTCAAAGTCTACACACGCACACAAAGAGAGAGGGGGGTGATAAGATTCACTACACAATTTTTGTGTGTGTACCCAGCAAAGTTGGGTGCACTGTCCTGGGCGCATTTGCCCAGCGCCCAAGACGTTCTCCTCTGGATAGGCATGGGAAACACTCCCATGACCCTCACAGATGATTAAGCGGATGATTTGCAAATGTTACAAAAACTTACTTTTTGCCCATCAATAAGTTTGCGCTCCGCTGTTGTCGCAAGGCTCGAGGAACTCTGATGGTCCTGAAACCTCTTCATCTCTGAGGTAAAGAAAACAGGTACAGGAGAACGTTTGAAAGGTTTAAGATCATTCAACACCACTGATGGAGGAAGACTGATGTTTCTCAGTGTCATGTGCAGTGTGCGTGTGTTTCTTACCTAGTGTTTTAAGTCTAAGTTCACTGTTCTTGAGGTCTAGTTCTGCTCTACACTCCTCTAGTTCAGCTTTAATCTGGTGCAGTGTCTCCTGCTCTCTGGTCTCACTGATCCGTTTGTGGGTGGAAGCTAAACGCTGCGACCTTCTGACTCCATCAGGCTCCGTTAGAGATGGAAACATCTGAGCTGCTCCTCCATTAGCCTCCTTCTGTTCTATAACAGCAGTGAGCTCTCGGATCTGTTCCTCCTGCTCCTGATACACACACACACAAAATTAATTAAAATTACAATTTATTACTACTGTGTGTGTGTGTTTAAAGTAAACAGGCAAGCTGATATTCAGGGTTCACCTCCAGTTCCTGACTGTAGTATTTCCTTAAGCTGCTCTTCAGGTTGTTGATCTTGTTCTCACATCGTTTTTCCAGCAGGTCTCGCTCATTCTCCAGCGTCTCACTAAGACATACAGTGTGGAAAAGCAGATCAGCAGCAGGAAGAGGCACACTTTCAGTTTTTCATTTTACTCTTTCGTGTGTGTGTGTGTTACCTAAAGTCCTGCTGCATCCGGTTGATGATGTCCATCATTTCTGAACACACCTGTTCTCGGATCTTCTGTTCCACTTCCTCCCTCTCTTTCCTCTGACGCAGGATCTCCCTCTTCAGCACATTAATGGCCTTTACCAGCTCCTGTTTACACGCAAAACACACAGTACAAAAATCTGAGTGTGTGTGCAGCTCTGTTGTACAAAAAGCTAAAGAACTTTAATGAAGGAGCATTGAAAACTGGTTGTGGTGAGAAATAATGAACAGTGAGTGTTGTACCTCTGGTCCGTACATACTAACATCTTCATCATCGCTGTCCTCTTCCTCCTCAACTGCTGTATCCTCAGTATGCATGTCTTCACGCAGAAGAGATAGTATGTATGCCACACGACTATTAGAGGAGGAACTATGAACCAGCTACAAACAAAAATATTTAAACTTCATTGTTGTAAATGAATGTTGTGAATACATATATGTGTATATATAAATATATATGTATATATGTGTATAACCTGTGTAGCTATAGCAGAGAATTTGAGAGCGTGCAGAGTTTCATCATAACTGGAGCTGCAGGAGTTGATGTTTACCATCATTGATGCTCGACCATGTCCAGTGAAGTAACTCTGAAGAACCCGGGTTAGTTTACTGTCTCTGAATGGTATTACCTGAGGAGCACGCTGCCTACACACACACACACACACAACCAATTAGATGTGGAACAGTTCATTGTATGTTTGTGTGAACTGTGTGGGTGTACCTGTAGTTCTGATTATGTCTCATTGCACTGATGCAGCGTCCCAGGGTGAGCAGGGAGGTGTTGATGTTATTTGCCTCCTTCATTCTCTCTCCATTCTGTTGGTCCTTTGAACGTTCAGATCCAGCCAGATCACACACACACAACCTGAAATACACACATATTACATATTCTATACAACAAATTATACATACTATGCAACTATTACATTACATCCAGATATTGTATTTACAAACAGCTGAAGGGGTTAACAGAGCGAACGGAGAGGTAACTCACTCGCTGATACGGGAAGCAGCGCCGGCACGGTGGACCTGTAGCACTCGCACCGTAAACACACTGTGGCTGTAAAAAAAAAAAAAAAAAGGTCAGTACGCCTAAAGAAGAAACGCTGCCAAACATTACCCCCGAACCCAACAAGCTACTCAAATCCCAGCTCAACTCTCTAACAGTGTACATGTGGATTTGCATGTGAGTGTGTGTATACCTGCGGCTGGAATTGTGGTTAAGGTGTGTAGTGGCAAAACTCTGATTGTTCCGTCCCACACTTAAAATTCTCCAGGCCTCATCTGCAGAACGCACGTTCACCCATGTCAGATCTGTTTAACCAAAAAACAATAATACGACAGTAAGTTGGTGTATGTGAAGGATAAAATATTATACATATGGCACATCTTTTGGTGGGTTACTGTTGTTGCTCCATGTCACAAACCTGTCAATAACTTCGAAAATGAGTAAAGCTACGTAAAAAAAATAGCACATCGTTGTTTTTCTTGTGCAATTCTCTATGTGTTTAATGTCACATGACCTCCTCCCCATTGAAAAAAGTAAAATTGAATCCAAAAAGCAGCTTTGCAGATGGCACAATAAGCATCATTCATTCATTATCTTCCGCTTATTCCTTTATGAGGGTCGCGTGGGGGTTCCCCATGCCCATCCAGGAGAGAACGTCTCGGGTGCTGGGCAGATACACTCAGGATAGGGTGCCAATCCATCACTATGCACACATTCATTCACACAGTCACACACTCATACACACACTAAACAGGGCAATTTAAAGCATTCAATTTACCTTCATGTTTTTGGGATGTGGGAGGAAATCGGAGAACCCGGAGGAAACCCACACAGACACAGGGAGAACATGCAAACTCCACCCAGATAGGGATTTGAACCAAGAATCCCCAGCGCTGAGAGACAAATGTGCTAACCACTAAGCCACTGTGCGGCCCACTCTGGGCATAACTCGGCCTCAAATGTTTTTCCCTCCCATGTACTAATATGCCACAAATACTGAATGCAGCAGCTACAAAAAGCCAATGAATGAGTAAAACTGGCAACTAACTGCTAATTTATTATTTCATTTCTGAAAAAATTGGGGTGTGTGTGTGTGTAAAACCTTTCACATAAACGGAGCCATGTTTGTCATCACTCAGCCTCAGTGTATTTCGCTTGTGGGTGCTCAGCTCCAGCAGGTCGTAAATAAACTCATTATAAATCTCATAAAATGAAACCCAGATGCTGAACTGTTGGGATTCATCCAGGTGAACATCATTAAGAGACTCAGCATCCACTTCGACACACACTCCATCTGAGTCTGTAACACACACCACCCTCTGCTTATAAAACACATTCACAACAGCAGTACACTGTTTAACACAGTGAAATAATGCAGAACTTGAGAATGAACTCTGTGCACCTTCGAGGCGAGTGAATGCTGAGAGTCCACTGATCCCACTGTCCCAGCTCACACTGACACTACCACCACGCTGCCTGCACACTTCCTCCTGCAACACACACACACACACATACAGTAAACACAGTCCACTCCACTGTTTAATTAATAACCATGAGTGTAATGAGATGCAGTACAAAGCATGTAAGAGTAAAGTCATTGCAAATAAAAAGTAAGTAACGTGTCCCCGACTGAAGTGACCACATTACTGTAAAATGGCTAAACTAAAGTATTTGCAGATGTCTGTGTGGTAGATGGGGCACCTCTCGCAGTAAGACGTTGCGTTTCTCCTCCTCCGTACAGACCTCTCTCTTGCTAAGTTGGCGAACCTCGTGCTTCAGAACTGGTTTCAAGTCACAATCTTTGTACAGACGTCCAGTCAGAGTATTGAAGACGGAAAACAGAGCTCTTGGAAGGAGACCTGCCTCATTTGCTGAACCTGTGGAGTAATCGATTACATTTACATTTCACTGACACACAACAATGAGGTTGTAAGTGTTGCAACTGCCTTTTTCAGGGCGGGGTGGGGGGTTATAGATTCTGGGGCCATGATTATGTTAATTACTGATTCCACTGAAAGAACACAACTTTCTAAATATAGTAATGCATCTAAAATGTCTGTCCTGCTTCATCCAACTACTCTCAAAATCCATCAGACTAGAAAATAAGTTTCTAAACCCCATCGGTAAAGAAAGGGGGAAAAAAAAAGTATTGTTCTTGAACAACAAATTTACAGTCATCAAATTCTACTAGCCTTTTAATGCTGTTAAATGAACTAGTGGGATAGTCCGTCTTTAAGCATTCACCAACTCTCCATTAATAACGCTGCCAGAGCACCATGGCAATGCCAACTACTGGACAGAACCTGACTTTTCTATTGGATTAGCAGTTCTGCAGGATGGCCTCATTAAACTGTAACGTAAATGGGACAGCTGAAGATTTTAATGGAAACAATAGAACCAAATGAGAAAATAATAAACACATTGTAAAGAGGTCTGAATGTGTGTGTACCCTGTATGGTGAAGGTTTTTCCTGAATTGGTGACACCATAAGTGTAAAGCAGCCGATTCTCTCCAAGAAGGACATCTCGTACCATTTCCTTCATTGTCTGCTCATATGTCTCTTGCTGAGATGCTTTTGCACCAAAAATCTGCACACACAGTCATATACAATAAAAATCACACAGTGCTTGGTCTGTGTTGCGCCTAAAGTTCCAGTTAAGTTTAAGGTAAATCATCAAGCCAGTGTTAAAGTTAAAAATAAAACGGTCAGGAGTCGGCCATCTGTCTATTTGATGAGAGAGCTCATCCAGATTGCAGACACTGCCATTTTGATGATCGTCTGTTTGTATACTTGTTTATTTTTCGATATGACGCATTAAATATTTTTAGACAGACTTCTGACCATTTCATTTTGAACTTCAACACCACAAGGGTCCATGACAGTGTGTGTGTGTGTATTTTACCTGTGTAAAAGTAAACTTGTGTACACTTTGTGTTATTCCTCTCTCAGCACTTTTCATTGTGTGTGAGTCTTTAGGTGCCTTCAGGAGAAGTGTATCCTCACTCTGCACCAGCACACAGCCCTGTGGACACACTATTTTCTTAATACATACTTTTAACTTTAGGGTTAATTTGAACCCTATAAATACATATTCATTTTTTTACTTTCCTTTCGAATAATATCCAGTACATAATCCACAATTACATTGTGTAATAATTATTTATTAAAGTATTTTCAGGAGGAGGGGGGGCATTTGTTTCTTTACTAATAAAATGTATAACAGATAAAAAAAAAAAATCATTTTATTAGTATTACAAATAAAACAAGATTTGAGCACATTAGTCAGATATTATAAATGTTTAATGTAAAAGATTATTAAACTAAATCAGAACAAATAAAAACTGTAGTCACATCAGTGGTAATTAAACACTATTTCATTTAATTGTGCGTTTTAACATTTGTTTTTTAAGTAAACCAAAAAATGTAAAAGGTTACCTGATCTTCTCCTCGTTCTCTCTCTGTATCTGTGAGAGGGCGAATCCGTAAAAAAACCTGCAGCTTTTCTGGGGAACATTCCTCTTTGTTCTGATTCACACACGGTACCTGTGTATGCACACACACATGCACTCATGTTCAGTAGTTTCAAGTATGACTACTTTAGAGAAGCATTTAAAGATATCTAAAATAAAACATTTTTTGTAAATTGTGAAAGGCTTTTGTACAAATTATATACATTTTATTTAAAGGAAATAAACGTGTATCCTGTACCACCCTCACATTCTGCTCTGTGAATCTTGATGCCCTCATCCTATACCACAGATCCTCTCTCTGCACACCATCAATGGCTTTTTTTTAGATTTACAAACACACAGTGTAGCTCCTTCTGACGTCACTATATTTATACATAAGCATTTTTAGAGAAAACACAGCATTAATTGTGGATTTTACTGGCATGAACCACACTGCTGCTCAAGCCAGTTTCCACAACTCGCTTAGAGCTTAATCTAATTAAAAACTCCTCTGCTGACTCCCCTAAACATATCCAAGCCTTCACTGGTGCCACCCACTGGTATAACATGCCCTTCATGCTAATCTGAGGCACTAACTGGTTGACTATCTTTACATCATACAACTTTCTCCCTCTCTCATTTCCTACAAATCATCAACTGCTTAAAGCATCCTTCTCTAATAATGAAAACCAAACATTTGGTAAAGTATGGATTAGAGTGTATTTCTTTTAAACCTGTATGTTTAATTCATTATATAATTTTGTTATGACTTTAGTTATAAACTTGCACCTGTGTGACTTTAATGGTTTCTTTTTTAATGTGAATTTCAAACTAGTGCAAAAAATAAAAAATAAACTTGGCAGCAGAAAAAAAATACAACATGATATTTAAGGTCTCCTAATCTGAAGTTACAGAAACAGCAGTGTCAGAATAAAACTCCAAAATACAACAGAACAACAGCTGCCTTTACGTAGTGTGTTACCTGTATGTGTTGTTTGTAAATATTATCAGTGTGTGTTTGTGTTTTACCTATATGTATTACCTGTATGTGTGTGTGTTACCTGTATATATTACCGGTGTGTGTGCGCGTGTGTGTTACCTGTAAGTATTATTATCTGTGAGTGTGTTACCTCTGTGTGTGTGTGTGTGTGTGTGTGTGTGTGTGTGTGTGTGTGTGTGTGTGTGTGTGTGTGTGTTACCTGTATATGTGTATCTGTTGGACTG
>JAOUQT010313687.1:0-14760 GCA_025769995.1 Xyliphius kryptos | reverse complement strand
CATAGGACTACATAGTGACCTTGACATTTAGGAAATTGTGTGTTGTTCTCTAATTTTGATCTCCAGTGTATATGTACCGTATATATGAGACTTGCTGTTTGAAATGAAACAGACAACAGGTAAAAATGAGAGGCACTTAGCAAGACAACTCCTATAAAGGAGTGCTTCTGCAGGTGGTGACCACAGACCTTTTCTCTGTTCTGATCCTTTCTGGCACTTTTGCATTTGGTCAGTTCTCTCACCATAGAGGTAGCTTGAGGCGGTGTCTACAACCCACAGAGGTTACTCAGGTAGTGCAACTTATTCAGGATGGCACATCAATGCCATTCTGTGGCAAGAAGGTTTGCTGTGTCTGTCATTTCACTATCTATTAAATAAAGATTTTTAACTGAAATATTTTAGTGTTCACCTTATTTTTTTGAGCACTGTATATAGTACAGGCCAAAAGTTTGGACACACTTTCTAATTCAATGCGTTTTCTGCATTTTTACGACTATTTACATTGTAGAATCTCACTGAAGGCATCAAAACTGTGAATGAACACATGGGGAGTTATGTACAAAAAAGGTGAAATAACTTGAAACATGTTCCTTCAAAATAGCCACCCTTTTCTCTGTTTTGCACACTCTTGGCATTCTCTCAATGAGCTTCAAGAGTAGTCACCTGAAATGGTTTTTCCAACAGTCTTGAAGGAGTTCCCAGATGTGTTTAGCACTTGTTGGCTTCTTTGCCTTCACTCTGCGGTCCAGCTTACCGCTTACCCAAAACCATCCCGATTGGGTTCAGGTCCAGTGACTGTTGAGGCCAAGTCATCTGCCACAGCACTCCATCACTCTCCTTCTTGGTCAAATAGCCCTTACAGAACATTTAGCTATGCTGGTTCAGTGTGTCTTCAATTTTAAATAAATCCCCAACAGTGTCACCAGCAAAACACCCCCATACCCATCACAGCTCCTCCTCCATGCTTCACAGTGGGAACCAGGCATGTGCAATCCATCTGTTCACCCTTTCTGCGTCTCACAAAGACACGATGGTTGGAACCAAAAATCTCCAATTTGGAATCATCTGACCAAAGCACAGATTTCCACTGCTCTAATGTTTATTCCTTGTGTTTTTTTAGCCCAAACAAATCTCCTCTGCTTGTTGCCTCTTCTTGGCAGTGGTTTATTGCAGCTATTTGACCATGTAGGCCTGATTTGCCCAGGCTTCTCTTAACAGTTGTTCTAAAGATGGGTCTGCTGATAGAATTCTTTGCGGCATTCAAATGGTCTGTGAGCTGAGCTGCTGTTAACTTGCAATTTCTGAGGCTTGTGACTTGGATGAACTTGTCCTGAGAAGCAGAGGTGACTCTTGGTTTTCCCTTCCTGGGTCTGTTCTCATGTGTGCTAGTTGCGCTGTAGCGCTTGATGGTTTTTGTGACTCACATTTAAAGTTTTAGCAATTTTCCGGACTGACTGACATTCATTTCTTAAAGTAATGATGGCCACTTGTTTTTCTTTAGTTAGCTGATTGGTTCTTGCCATAATATGAATTTTAACAGTTGTCCAATAGGGCTGTCAGCTGTGCAGTAACCTGACTTCTGCACAACACAACTAATGGTCCCAACTCCATTGATAAAGCAAGGAATTCCACTAATTAACCCTGATTGGCACACCTGAAAACCATTTCAGGCGAATACCTCTTGAAGCTCATTGACAGAATGCCAAGAGTGTGCAAAGCAGTAATCAGAGCAAAGGGTGGCTATTTTGAAGAAACTAGAATATAAAACATGTTTTTAGTTTTTTCACCTTTTTTGTGAACTCCTCATGTGTTCACTCATAGTTCTGATGCCTTCAGTGAGAATGTATGTAAATTGTCGTGAAAATACAGAAAACACATTAAATGAGAAGGTGTTTCCAAACAACAAAGCCTTCTGAACACTTCATTTATATTTGCAGAAATAATGTGTCAATAAAATATTTGAATATCTATTTCCCATGTTTAAATCTCCACAGATCAAATTCAATTGACAATCCTGATAAACTTTCAGATCAGGTCACGAAAACTGCCCGTTCCTGCAGATTCATTCTGTATAACATCAGGTAAATTAGACCTTTCCTAACAGAACAGGTTACTCAGCTGGTGGTCCAGGCCCCAATCCTGGCTCGACTATTGTAACGCTCTGCTTGCCGGTCTCCCAACTACAACAATCAGAGCTCTACAATTGGTTCAACCAACCAAAGCGAACTCCTGTCACTACATTAGTCCTCTCTCTCTCTATTGGCTTCCTGTAGCTGCTCGCATCCGAAGTATTCTGGCCTACAGGACAGTCTCTGAATCGGCCCCCTCTTACCTTCAATCCATCTTTCCTAAATACACTTAAACTCGCTCACTGCGCTTTTGTGATGAATGTCACCTGGTGATTTCAACTCACCAAGGCGCTAATTCTCACTCCATTTCATTCACCACTGCTAAATGGTGGAACGACTACCCAACAACATGCGTAACGCTGACTCACTCAACATTTTCAAGAAACTTTTCAAAACACACCTTTTTCACAAAGACTTGCGATAACAAAAAAAGGAGCCAGATCGAGTAATGTGCAGGGTTGATGGTACTACAGTGTAGCTGTTTTTTTCCTAAACTACTGAATTGTGGTGTTATCATTTGTAAGTGACCATGGATAAATGTGTCTGCTAAATGACTAAATGTAAATGTAAAATGATAATATATTGGAAGTCTGTGGAGTGGGCACATACTTGAATTTTTTGCCGCTTTTGGCTTGAGTACCACCGTTCCACACAATGTCTCCATCTTCATAAAAAAAGAAGATGTCCAGTTTGATATCCAACCCCTGAAAAGAAAGCTCCAGACTGTCCTCCAGCTGAAAGTAAAATAGATTACATTGATCAGAGATAAGCAACTAACTGCCAACAGAATGGGAACAAGATACTTAGAGATTAAGTCTCTCAGTAAAATAAAATAATGCTAAAAGACAAATTTGTTGGTTTTACATATTACACACTATTTATTCTTAAGAGACAAACCTGACAAAACATTTTCTTTATTTCCTAATAAAAATCAGTAAATCAGTGTTTCTATCTCATAATTAGCATTAATTTTAAGGGTAACTAAAGACACAGACAAAACACTGAAATCAAATGTCATGTTGTTTGGATATAAATTAAGGATAGGTACAGCTGAATTAACACTTATAAACCATCCATCCATTCATTTTCTTCTTCTTAATCCTCTACTAGAGTCACGAGGGGTTCCCCATGCCCATCCAGGAGAGAATGTTTCGGGCGCTGGGCAGATGCACCCAGGACAGGGCGCCAATCCATCGCTGGACAAACACCCAGACAGACTATATGGGGCAATCTAGAGCAGTCAATTTATCTTGAATCCATTTTTTTTTTTTAAATGTGGAAAGAAACGTACACAGAAACAGGAAGAACCTGTAAACTCCACCCAGATCAGAATACGAACCAAGAATCCCAGGCACTGAGAGGCAAACGTGCTAACCACTAAGCCACCATGCCGCCCAACACTAAAAATATAATGTAAGTCGAAAGTCTGTGTGTGTGCTCCCTATGCAAATTCAGACCGTTGCTTTGATTACCACAAAATTCTCTTGGGGACTCTGCAGAGGTTAATACACTTCTTTCAACCATCACGAAGCAACACACTGGGGTTTATTTTAGCAATCTTTAGGAAGCAGTCAACTGTTCAGCTTTATTTGGGGCACATAATTGTGTCTTTGGGATCCTGACAATACAATATAGCAATATTACATACAGTAGTATTACACCGTGATTCATAGGTGTGTTTTGGACATCACATGCAATAAACCAGAGTGTTACTTGCCGTTTCTGTTACGAGCTCGGTGCTGTTATAACAGTGCAGTTGGGGGCCAAGTGGTTATTAATATAATATAAAGGCTCAGTTATGATTACATAAAAAATTATTCCCAAGTAAACATATTCCTGTCTGTAGCTGCAGGAGCAGCAGTGGAATTACATCAACAACTTACATGACTACAGCAGATGAACCTTACCTTTCCAAACTTGTGTTTAAGTGCTAACCCTGCCCTTTGGAAGGCCTGAGTGATGTCATGCCTGTAATCTTTAATCCAGATGCCCAGATCCACATCTTTACTGTAAGGGATGATGTTACACTGCCGAAACCAGCCTACAAAAACAACAAACTCAAAAGTATATGGTTTCTAAACATGACACTGATTTAGAATTACCAACTATTAAGCATCTGCTTACCAAGGCAGGTGCCACTGCTCAACCAAAAGGGAACATCTAGCCCTGAGAGAACTCGAGCCGCAAGATGAAGAAGACTCTTAGCCTTCATTCTAAAATCCATGGCTTCTGGAGATGTATCATCTGGGTACAGCTAAAAAAAATGGGATACGTGTGAATTTCTTCAAATTGGTTATAAAAAATGTTATAAAATCCAAAAGTTTATATGTAATATTTGAATCACTTGTGTTTAGATTACCTTTACATTTAGTCATTTAGTTTTATCCAAACTAACTTACAAATGAGAGAGCACCATGAATCAGTAATGAGTGGAGAAACCAGCTACACTGCACACTGTATCAACAAACCTGATCATTATCTAATCTTGTTTCAAATATACAGGTCAAAAAAGTCAGAAAAGCTTTAAAAAGTGTTACAAAACAAAAAAAAGTGCCTTGTTTTTTACTTTAACAGATATCTAAATTAGACAAAATCTAGTTTTTCAAAACATTTTTCTTATATTAAGAATTTTAACAAGATAATTTATGCATTAATTTTACTTGGTTTATTATTATTATTTTTTGCAGTGTAGATTAACCGATTAACCATTTGGCAGCTGTGAATGATATGGAATGAGAATTAGCAACACGGTGAGGTTGAATCACCAGGGAAAATTCATTACTAAAGCACAGTAAACAAGACAGGCTGTACCTTTTTCCTGAGTTAAGATTTTTAACAAAAAAATAGTTTAGGTAAAATGTTGTATAAATGTTATATATAAAAACGTTGTCAAGAACCTGATAGAAAGCTGCTGCCTCTTTGTATCTGCACTCCACAAAGCGGCTGCTGGAATGCTCACTCTGAAATCGGGTAAAGTTTTTTGGTATTTGCACATCCAGCCCATCAAGAGCTGTCAAAATAAGTTCTGGTCTGGTGAAGAGAACAAGCACACAAAGACAAGTACAGTGGAGATATAAAATAAGATCAATTCATTATGAACTTTACGTTTTTACAAACTTACATACCTGTACCAATAAAACAAACATAAATAATAAGCCAAGGCACTGTGGATTTAAATATCTTTTAACAGTGTATATGAAGCTAATTAATGCAAAACACTTAACAATATCACTAATTAAACTTTTGAACCCTCTTAATAGGATTTAGCTACTTAAAAAATGAGGCGGGCAGCACAGTGGCTTAGCATGTCCACTTCTCAGCGCTGGTTAAATGACTGGGTCATTTACATATTTCTCCCTGTGTCCACATGGGATTCCTCCAGGTTCTCCGGTTTCCTTTGTTGGAGAAATTTAAATGATTCTGCTTTCATCTCCTACTATGAATAAACTGTGGAAGCATTCTGTGTTTCTAATATGATAAGAGTGTTGAAGTATAACCTGGGATATACTTCAACTCGTGTCTTATTTCAACCACACAATTTTTGCTCAAAAAAACACCATACTATAGCCTTACATTTTCCCCCCAAAAAACTCCTTACTATAGCATTACGTTTTTGCTCAAAAAAACCCATTATACTATAAAGCCTTACGTTTTTGCTCAAAAACCACTGTACTATAGCCTTATGTTCTTGCTCATAAAACCACCGTACTATAGCCTTATGTTGTTGCTCAAAAAAACTCCTTACTATAGCCTTACGTTTTTGCTAAAAAAAACGCCTTACTATATATAGCCTTAAGTTTTTTCTAAAAAAACGACTTCACTTTTTTCCCCATAAAAACGCCTTGCTATAGCCTTACGCTTCTGATAAAAAAAAAGACTTACGTTTTCCCAAAAAAAACGCCTTACTATAGCCTTACGTTTTTGTTTAAAAAAAACAAAAAACACCCTACCACAGCCTTACAATTTTTGTCAAATAAGACGCCTTACTATAGCCTTACGTTTTGCCAAAAAAAAACCGCCTTACTATAGCCTTATGTGTATGTTAAAAAAAGCCTTACTGTAACCCAATTTTTTTTTTCCAAAAAAATAAAATAAAAAATGACTTCTGTATCCCCCATAAAAACGCCTTACTATGGCCTCATGTTTTTGTTTAAAAAAAATGCCTTACTATAGCCTTTTGTTTTTGCTGAAAAAAAATGTCTTACTATAGCCTTTCATATTTGCTCTAAAAATGCCTAACTATACTGTTACGGGCCTCTTTTAAGATGGTGGCTAGGGTATGAAAGGTACAAGGGAGCCAGTAACATTAGGAGTGTGTGTGTTGTAAATGGAAGTGATGAGACAGACAAGTTTTTTTAAGCTTTTTTTTTTATGTAAAAAAAAACCTTACTATTGCCTTACGTTTTTGCTAAAAAAAAAAAAACGCCTTACTATTGCCTTATGCTTTTGCTCTAAAAAACGCCTTACGTCTTTGCTTAAAAAAAAACCTTACTAAAGCCTTACGTTTTTGATCAAAAAAATTTCTTACTATTGCCTTACGTTTTTGTGTAAAAAAAACTCATTACTATTGCCTTACAATTTTGCTCAAAAAAAACACCATACTATAGCCTTACGTTTTTGCTTAAAACAACGCCTTACTATAGCCTTACGTTTTTGTTTAAAAAATTACTTCTGTATCCCGCATAAAAACGCCTTGCTATAGCCTTATGTTTTTGTTCAAAAAACAGCATGCTATAGCCTTACGTTTTTTGCTTAAAAAAACACCTTACTATAGCATTACGTTTTTGCTCAAAAAAACTCCACCATACTAAAGCCTTACGTTTTTGCTCAAAAAAACACCGTACTATAGCCTTATATTCTTGCTCAAAAAACCACTGCACTATAGCCTTGTCTTTGCTCAAAAAAAAAAACTCCTTACTATAGCTTTACGTTGTTGCAAAAAAAAAAAAAGACTAACGTTTTCCTCCAAAAAACGCCTTACTGTAGCCTTACGTTTTTGCATAAAAAAAACACCGTACTATAGCCTTACGTTTTTGCTCATAAAAACGCCTTACTATAGCCTTACATTTAAAAAAAAAAAAAAAAAGACTTTCATTTTCCCCATAAAACGCCTTGCTATAGCCTTACGTTTTTGTTTAAAAAAACAAAAAACACCCTACCATCGCCTTACAATTTTTGTCAAATAAGACGCCTTACTATAGCCTTACGTATTGCCAAAAAAAACCCGCCTTACTATAGCCTTATGTGTATGTTAAAAAAAGCCTTACTGTAACCTAAATTTTTTTTTTTAAAAAAAAATGACTTCTGTATTCCCCATATGCTGAAAAAAAAACCGTCTTACTATAGCCTCACATATTTGCTCTAAAAATGCCTAACTATACTGTTACGGGCCTCTTTTAAGATGGTGGCTAGGGTATAAAAGGTACAAGGGAGCCAGTAACATTAGGAGTGTGTGTGTTGTAAATGGAAGTGATGAGACCGACAAGTTAAGTTTTTTTAAGCTTTTTTTTCTTTAAAAAAAAGGTTGTTTATACAAAATAGCAGCACTTAATATTAAAACATACCAGGTGTTTAAAAGATGCGTAACAGTACTGATATGTAAAACAATGTTAACAAACTACTGGAAGGACCATGGGAGGTGCCAAAGGAACGAAATAAAAAGTTATACAAACGTGGCATCCACCCCTTACCTAGTGTGTCTTAACAAGGTTAATTTCTACTGTGATGGAATGTATAAGCGCCTTTCCTTGCCTGTCCATGCAAGGGTGGTTAGAGACAAAAAACTGAGTGAAAACTACAGCTGTGCATAAGAACACAGGAGGATAAAACTCAGGCTGAACAAACATATTGAGGCAATCAGCATAATCCTCAACAGAGCTTTAATATATTCTAACAGTCCAATCTCAGACAGCATTTAAAAATACATGGCAACATGAAACATTATCAAACACAAGCCTCTTACAAGCAACAGCCTCTCACAAATAAAACCAAATTTTAGTCCACAGGTGGAGGTATTTAAAACAGGAGCACCACCCCTTCCTGGTGATCCACTCCTCCTTTTAGTGGATCTGGTCAGCTAATCCTCAGCAGGTCTCTCATTGGCTGGCAGGACTCTGGATGGTGAAGAAAAGAGTAAAGTAAAAAGAAGGAAACAAAATAGATAGAAAAAAACCCACAAACGATATTTGTGCCCTTGTGACACATAACAATACCCTAACATTTTTACTTAAAAAAATGCTTAACTCTAGCCTTATGTTTTTGTTTAAAAAACACCTTATTATAGCCCTACATTTTTGCTTAAAAAATGACTTTTTTTGAAAAAAGCCTTACTATAGCCTTACGTTTTTGCAACAAAAAAACCCCGCCTTTCTATAGCCT
The DNA here is from genome assembly GCA_025769995.1 of Xyliphius kryptos. Lineage (NCBI taxonomy): Eukaryota > Metazoa > Chordata > Actinopteri > Siluriformes > Aspredinidae > Xyliphius > Xyliphius kryptos. The sequence continues at coordinate 6,253 of JAOUQT010313687.1, read as the reverse complement.
TAGGTTTTAGCTAAAAAAAAAAAAAAAAACACCATACTATAGCCTTACGTTTTTGTAAAAAACAAAAAAAGCTTTATGTTTTTGTCAATTAAAAATGCGTTACTATAGACTGAAGTTTTTGCTCAAAAAAGAGCTTTACGTTTTTGTCAAAAAAAAAAAACATCCTACTATAGCCTTACATTTTTGTCAAAAAAAGACGCCTTACTGTAGCCTTAGGTTTTAGCTAAAAAAGAACGCCTTACTCTAGCCTTACGTGTTTGCTAAAAAAAAAACGCCTAACTAAAGCCTCACGTTTATGTCAAAAAAAAAAAAAATTTAAACTTTCTATAGCCCTACGTTTTTGTCAAAAAAAAAACAACACCCTTACTTTAGCCTTACATTTTACGTTTTCGCTCCAAAAACAAATCTTACATTTTTGCTAAAAAAAAAACTGTAGCCTTACGTTTTTGTAAAAAAGAAAAACGACAAAACAAAAACAAAAAAAAAGCCTTACCGTTGCCTTACATTTTTACAAAAAAAAAAGACTCACTATAGCCTTATGTGTTTGCTCAAAAAAAAAATAAAAAATAAAAAAAAAATTTTTAAAAAGCCTTTTGTTTTTGTCTTAAAAAAAACCACCTTACTATAGCCTTTTGTTTTTGCCAAAAAAAACCCCCACCTTACTAAAGCTTAAAATTCTTGCTCGAAAAAATGCCTTAGTATAGCCTTACATTTTTAACTCAAAAAAACGCCTTACTGTAGCCTTACGTTTTTGTCTAAAAAAAAATGCCTTATGTTTTGCTTCAAAAAAAGCCTAGGGCTTAGTAAAAACATAGGGCTATAGTAAGGCGTTTTTTTTTTTTAACAAAAACATAAGGCTATAGTAAGGCGATTTTTTTTTTTTAGCAAAAACATAACGCTATAGTAAGGTGTTTTTATGAACAAAAACATAAGGTTATAGTAAGGCGTTTATATGAGCAAAAACATAAGGCTATAGTAAGGCGACTTTTGGAAAAACATAAGTCTTTTTTTTTGCAAAAACGTAAGGCTGAAGTAAGGCATTTTATTAGGCAAAAACATAGGGCTATGATAGGGCGTTTTTTTTTTAGCAAAAACATATGGCTATAGTAAGGCGTCTTTTGGAAAAACGTAAGTCATTTTTTTAGCAAAAACGTAAGGCTGTAGTAAGGCATTTTATAGAGCAAAAACATAAGGCCATAGCAAGACGTTATTTGGAGCAAAAACATAAGGCTAAAATACGGCAAATTTTTTATTTAGCAAAAACATAAGGCTATAGTAAGGCATTTTCTTTTAGCAAAAACACAAAGCTATAGTAAGGCGTTTTTTTTTGGAGCAAATACATAAGGCTATAGTAATGCGCTTTTTTTGAGCAAAAACATAAGGCCATAGTACAGCGCTTTTTTTGAGCAAAAACAAAAGGCTATAGTAAGGCGCTTGTTTGAGCAAAAACATAAGGCTATAGTAAGGCTTTTTTTTTTTTACAAAAACACAAGGCTATAGTAAGGTGGTTTTTTTAGCAAAAACATAAGGCTATAGAAAGAAGTTTTTTTTTTTGCAAAAATCATAAGGCCATAGTAAGGCGTTTTTTTTTAAAGCAAAAACATAAGGCTATAGTAAGGTGTTTTTATGAGCAAAAACATAAGGCTGTAGTAAGGCGTTGTTATAAGCAAAAACATAGGGCTATAGTAAGGTTTTTTTTTGGAAAACGGAAATCTTTTTTTTTTTAGCGAAACGTAAGGCTAAAGAAAGACATTTTATTAAGCAAAAACATAAAGCTATAGTAAAGCATTTAAAAAAATTTTTTTATCAAAAACATAAGGCTATAGTAAGGCTTTTTTTTTTTTAGCAAAAACATTAGGCTATAGCAAGGCCTTTTTTTTTTTAGCAAAAACACAAGGCTATAGTAAGGCATTTTTTTAAACAAAAACATCAGACTATGGTAAGGTGGGGTGTTTTTTTTAGCAAAAACATAAGGCAATAGTAAGGCATTTTTTTTAACAAAAACATTAGGCTATAGTAAGGTGGTTTTTTTTTTAGCAAAAACATAAGGCTATAGTAAAGCGTTTTTATGAGCAAAAACAAAAGGCTATAGTTAGGCTTTTTTCGGAAAAACAAAAGTCTTTTTTTTAGCAAAAACTTAAGGCTGAAGTAAGGCATTTTATTAAACGAAAACATTAGGCTTTAGTAAAGCGTTTTTTTTTTAGCCATAACATTGGTCTATAGTAAGGCGGTTTTTTTTTGTTTTTTTTTAGCAAAAACATAAGGCAATAGTAAAGCGTTCTGTTGTTTTTTTTTTTTTTTTAGCAAAAACAAGGCTATAGTAAGGAGTTTTTTTTTTTTTTGCAAAAACATAAAGCTGTAGTAAAGCGTTTTTTTTTTTTGAGCAAAAACAAAAGGCTATAGTAAGGCGTTTTTATGAGCAAAAACATAAGGCTATAGTAAGGCGTTTTTTTTTTGTTTAACAAAAACATAAGGCTATAGTAAGGTGTTTTTTTTTTTTTATCAAAAACAAATGGCTATAGCAAGGTGTTTTTTTTTTTAGCAAAAACAAAAGGCTATAGTAAAGCGTTTTTATAAGCAAAAACATAAGGTTATAGTTAGGCTTTTTTCGGAAAAACAAAAGTCTTTTTGTTAGCAAAAACGTAAGGCTGAAGTAAGGCATTTTATGAAACAAAAACATTGAGCTATAGTAAGGCTTTTTTTTTTTTTAGCCATAACAGTGGGCTAAAGTAGAGCGTTTTGTTGTTTTTTTTTTAGCAAAAACAAGGCTATAGTAAGGCGTTTTTTTTTTAGGAAAAACACAAGGCTATAGTAAGGCTTTTTTTTTTTTTGCAAAAACATAAAGCTATAGTAAAGCGTTTTTTTTTTTGAGCAAAAACATAAAGCTATAGTAAGGCGTTTTTTTTTTGAGCAAAAACATAAGGCTATAGTAAGAAGGTTTTTTTTTTTAGCAAAAACATAAGACTATCATAAGGCATTTTTTTTAGCCATCACATTAGGCTATAGCAAGGAGTTTTTTTTTGTTTGTTTTTTTCAGCAAGAACCATAGGCTTTAGTTAGGCATTATATTTTTTTAAGCAAAAACATAAAGCTGTTGTAAGGCATTTTATAGAGCAAAAACATAAGGCTATAGAAAGGCGTTTTTTTTTAGCAAAAACAAAAGGCTAAAGTAAGGCAAATTTTTTATTTAGCAAAAACATAAGGCTATGGTAGGGCATTTTTTTTATTTTTAGCAAAAACATAAGGCTATAGTAGGGTGTTTTCTTTAAGCAAAAACACAAAGCTATAGTAAGGCGTTTTTTTTTTGAGCAAAAACACAAGGCTATAGTAATGCGCTTTTTTTGAGCAAAAACATAAGGCCATAGTAAAGCGCTTTTTTTGAGCAAAAACATAAGGCTATAGTAAGGCGCTTGTTTGAGCAAAAACAAAAGGCTATAGAAGGAAGTTTTTTTTTGCAAAAATCATAAGGCCATAGTAAGGCGTTTTTTTTTTTAAAGCAAAAACATAAGGCTATAGTAAGGTGTTTTTATGAGCAAAAACATAAGGCTATAGTAAGGCGTTGTTATGAGCATAAACATAGGGCTATAGTAAGGCTTTTTTTGGAAAAAACGGAAAAAAATTTTTTTTTAGCAAAACGTAAGGCTAAAGTAAGACATTTTATTAAGCAAAAACATAAAGCTATAGTAAGGCATTTAAAAAAAAAAATTCAACAAAAACATAAAGCTATAGTGAGGCGTTTTTTTTTTTTTTTTTAGCAAAAACATTAGGCTATAGTAAGGCCTTTTTTTCCAGCAAAAACACAAGGCTATAGTAAGGCATTTTTAAAAAAAAAAAAACATCAGACTATGGTAAGGTGGGTTTTTTTTTTTAGCAAAATCATATAGCTATAGTAAGTCGTTTTTTTTTTTTTTTTTTAACAAAAACATAAGGCTATAGTAAGGTGGTTTTTTTTTTAGCAAAAACATAAGGCTATAGCAAGGTGTTTTTTTTAGCAAAAACAAAAGGCTATAGTAAGGCGTTTTCATGAGCAAAAACATAAGGCTATAGTAAGGCATTGTTTTTTAACAAAAACATAAGGCTATAGTAAGGTGGGGTTTTTCTTAGCAAAAACATAAGGCTTTAGCAAGGTGTTTTTTTTAGCAAAAACATAAGGCCATAGTAAAGCGTTTTTATGAGCAAAAACATAAGGCTATAGTAGGGCTTTTTTATGAGCAAAAACATAAGGTTATAGTTAGGCTTTTTTCGGAAAAACAAAAGTCTTTTTTTTTTTTAGCAAAAACGTAAGGCTGAAGTAAGGCATTTTCTTAAACGACAACATTAGGCAATAGTAAGGTGTTTTTTTTTAGCCATAACATTGAACTATAGTAAGGCGTTTTTTTTTAAGCAAAAACATAAGGCTATAGTAAGAAGTTTTTTTTCTTAGCAAAAACACAAGACTATCGTAAGGCGTTTTTTTTATTTAGCCATCACATTAGACTATAGCAAGGCATTTTTTTTTGTTTGTTTTTTTTCAGCAAAAACATTAGGCTTTAGTTAGGCATTTTATTTTTTTAAGCAAAAACATAAAGCTATAGTAAGGTGGTTTTTTTTTTTTTTGGCAAAAACATAAGGTTGTAGTAAGAATTTTTTTTTCTTTTTTAGCAAAAACATAAGGCTATAGTAAGGCATTTTTTATGAGGAAAAAAAAAAGGTTATAGTAAGGCTTTTTTTTGGAAAAACTAAAGGCTATTTTTAACAAAAGCGTTAGGCTGAAGTAAGGCATTTTATTAAGCAAATACATAGGGCCATAGTAAAGCTTTTTTTTGAGCAAAAACATAAGGCTATAGTAAAGCGTTATTTGGAGCAAAAACATAAGGCTAAAGTAAGGCAAATTTTTTATTTAGCAAAAACATAAGGCTATGGTAAGGCTTTTTTTTATTTTTAGCAAAAACATAAGGCTATAGTAAGGCGTTTTCTTTTAGCAAAAACTCAAAGCTAAAGTAAGGCGTTTTTTTTTTTGAGCAAAAACATAAGGCTATAGTAATGCACTTTTTTTGAGCAAAAACATAAGGCCATAGTAAAGAGCTTTTTTTGAGCAAAAACATAAGGCTATAGTAAGGCGCTTATTTTAGCAAAAACATAAGGCTATAGTAAGGCGCCTTTTTTAGCAAAAACCTAAGGCTATAGTAGGGCGCCTTTTTTAGCAAAAACATAAGGCTAATAGTAAGGCGTTTTTTTTTTTTACAAAAACATAAGGCTATACTAAGGCGTTTTTTTTTTTTTTTTACAAAAACATAAGGCTATAGTAGGGCGTTTTTTTTTTTTACAAAAACATAAGGCTATAGTAAGGCGTTTTTTTTTTTTTGCCATAACATTAGGCTATAGTAAGGCGTTTTTTTTTTTGTTTTTTTTTACAAAAAAATAAGGCTATAGTAAGGTGTTTTTTTTTTTAGCAAAAACATAAGGTTATAGTAAGAAGTTTTTTTTTTTGCAAAAACATTAGGCTTTAGTAGGGCTTTTTTTATTTAGCAAAGACATAAGGCTATAGTAGGGCATTTTTAGGAGCAAAAACATTAGGCAATAGTAAGGCGTTTTAATGAAGAAAAAAAATTAGGTTATAGTGAGGCTTCTTTTAGAAAAACGGAAGTCTTTTTTTAGCGAAAACGTAGGGCTGAAGTAAGGCATTTTATTAAACAAAAACATAGGGCCATAATAAGGCGTTTTTTTTTTTTGCAAAAACACAAGGCTATAGTACGGCATTTTTTTTTTAGCAAAAACATTAGGCTATAGTAAGGCGGGGGTTTTTTTTTAGCAAAAACATAAGGCTATAGTAAGGCATTTTTTTTTTTTTGAGCAAAAACATAAGGCCATAGTAAGGCGTTTTTTTTTTTTTAGCAAAAACATAAGGCTACAGTAAGGTTTTTTATTTTAGCAAAATATAAGATTTTAGTAAGAAGTTTTTGTGTTTTTTGGCAAAAACATTAGGCTATAGTAAAGCTTTTTTTTTTTTAGCAAAGACATAAGGCTGAAGTAAGGCATTTTTATGAGCAAAAACACAAGGCTATAGTAAGGCGTTTTTATGAGCAAAAACATAAGGTCATAGTAAGGCTTTTTTTGGAAAAACAGAATTACTTTTTAGCAAATACGTATGTGTCACGCTGGCGTACCGGTTGTGAGAACGGGTAGCTCGCACGGAGGGGAGCTTAAAGGAGCAGGTAACCAGGTGAGGATTCCAAAGTAGAGAGGTTTATTAGCATGAACGCAAAAACTCACA
>JAOUQT010313677.1:0-14763 GCA_025769995.1 Xyliphius kryptos | reverse complement strand
AGTGATCTATTTCAAGTGTTTATTTTTGTTAATGTTGATGATTATGTCTTACAGCCAATGAAAACCGCAAATCATTATCTCAGAAAATTAGAATATTACAAAGAGTGCACTGCCGCTGGAGTCAGACACACACACGTATTCAGAACATGGGCTAACTGTTGCATTTCTTGTATCAAGCCAGTCATGACCAAGAGACAACGGCAAAAGTGTCTTACCTGTTCCAAGGAGAAAAAGAACTGGACTGTTGCTCATCGGTCCAATGTGTTGTTTTCAGATTAAAGTAAATTTTGCATTTCATTTGGAAATCAAGGTCCCGGAATCTTATGCAAAAAGTGCAGGGGCACACAATACAAGATGCTTGAGATCTAGTGTGAAGTTTCCAAAATCAGTAATGGTTTGGGGAGTCATGTCATCTGCTGGTGTAGGTCCACTGTAATATATATAAGTCAGCACTGCCGTCTACCTGGAAATTTCAGAGCACTTCTTGTTTCTTTCTTCCGAAAAGCTTTTTGGAGATGTAAATTTTATTGTCCAGCAATAAATAAACTTGGCACCTCTTCACACTGACAAAAGCACCAATACCTGGTTTAATAACCACAGTATTTCTCTGCCTGATTGTCCAGCAAACTCACCTGACCTAAACCCATAGAGAACCCATCTATGGGGTATTGTCAAGAAGAAGATAAGAGGCACACATTAAAGCAATCTGGGATTCCATAACACCTCAGCAGTGCCACAGGCCAATTGCCTCCATGCCATGCCAAATTGATGCAGCAAATATTGAGTGCCTTTACTCTATGTACTTTTCAGTAGGCCAAAATATCTGCATTAAAATTCTTTTTTTTTCAGTTGTTCTTATATAATCTAATTTTATGAGATTGGGTTTTCCTTGGCTGTCAGCAATTTTCATCAACATTAACAGAACACTTGAAATAGATCACTGTGATTGTAATGAATCAAATGTTTATAATGTATTCATTTCACTGTTGAATTACAGAAATAAATTAACTTTGTATTAAATTACTGAAATTTATTCTATAATAAATTATTCTAATTTATTGAGATGCACCTGTAAGCTCCAAAGGGATATACTTATTGGGTAAAGTCTAATGCTAACTACTTGTCAAGAGTTTTCAAATTATGTGTGGCAGATGTTAAATAAAGTATATTTTTCTATTGTAAAGTTTAAAAATATTATAAAAGTATTACATTATAGTATGGCCACCTTTTTGTTATTTAAATAATTCTTTGATAAGATAATGCTAAAGTTAATTTATGGGAAGTAAATAAATACTCTTATAAAGTGCAGTAGAAAAGATATAGATTGTCTATTATATAGTATTGTTCTTTTAACACAAAAGGACAAAACAATAATAACAATAATATTGCTATTATTATGATTATGATTATTGTTATTATTATTCTGTTTCCACAGTATTTTTAGTTTGTTCAGTGAAAGAGAAAATATCCAGTGAGTGGCAGTTGTGTGGGCAAAAATGCCTTGTTGATGGTCTAGGTCAGAGGAGAATGGGCAGAGTAGTCGAGATATTAGTAGGGCAACATTAACTCAAATAACCCCTTGTTACAATCAAGGGATGAAGAATACCATATTTGTGAAAGTATGTCATGAAGATTGTAGGCAGTCCTGACAACAAAAAAGGGTCCACACTTTTACTAGGTTTACCTAATAAAGTGACCAGTGATTGATTATTGTGACTATTGTTAAAATTATTTAAGAATTAAATATGAAAATGAATATGAATGGATTTGACTTAAGACTATTCAGTAAGCTGACTTCACACATGCTTCCAGTTAGACACTCTGGGACACAGTTGTTTCCAAGTGTTTACCTCCAACACAACAGTGTGAACCGGGTTAAGATCAGAAGTTATCTTTAATATCCACTCACATCACGACTTGACTATCTTAGTACCTTTATTAAGATCTCAATCCTAAATGTTTATTATTAGTCATTGGTCAATTCATTTTCATCATTTTAAGCATGCTAACGGCTAATATAACTCAGGCCAAGAAAGTTTTAAAAAGAGCCTTCATAAACAATAAAAATGAGAACGTTTGACATTCTCACCATGCTGTAGAAAACAGGCAACATATGCTGATGTCAGTAATTTGCTGACTAGCTAGTCATCAGCTGCCAAACATTTGCAACCATGTGTTAAGCATAATTTTATTTATGAGAGGGAAGAAATGGAGATGTTTATTTATTGCCAGTGGTACGAGGCATTAGGGAACATTAGTCCAGCAATATATTACAGAGGCATGCACCTCTGTGTATATTTACATAATCTTCTGACCAAAACCTTGAGAATTCTGTTTTCACATTTCACATGTGACACACATTGCCTGTGTGTCTAATATTTAAGTGAAAAGGTCAAAATAGTTTGAATCAGCATACAGATTCAGGTTAATAGGATATTCAAGCCTTCCTCTCTGACTTGTGATAAGATTTGTGGCTGGTGAGTCAGTGATTCACAAAATATGAAAAGTAGCTTCAACTGATCATTTACTGTAATTGGCTGCTTGCACATTAATTTGATATAACTGGATATATTTAATATCCTATCCGCATATTTAGTCACATACACATTTCTAAACAGCGCAGAAAATGGTTGTTTGTCTTACAAAACAGAACACACCATATTACCTATTCCACATGGAACAATAGTTAGCCTAGTTTGTATTTTCTGTGTATTTGTTGTGCATGTGGCACATCATGCTTTTGTCATAAAGAACCAGGACCCCAGTATGCTTTTGGTGGGGTTCATTTTGCCTCCATGCTGGATTTTAGTGAGTAATGGATTCCAGCTGTGTCATCCAAGAATCTTTGTAAAAAAAAAATACACCAAAGGCATTAGTGACAAAAGACTGACTCTGAAAAATTGATTGGGCAGGAGTGGGGGGCTTTGTGCCAGAAACTTATAGTATATATCCTCCAGAGATTTGTATTGCTCTTCCACTCATGAGGATTCAATTACCATGTGTCAGTAACCAGCCAATAGAGAGCCTCACTGAAGTCTCGCCCATTCACCTCCATTCCACACACATTGATTGTCACAAAGCCTTGCGAAACACCACTTGCTATCCTGCCTGCCGGCACTGATGCAAGGCAGGGTTTGAGAAAGCTACAACCTAGCCAAAATGAACTGCTAATTGCAACATCTTGCACCAATCGGTAAGGATGAAACCCCAGCGGAAGGCTTGACACAGCCCAGCTGTGTTGCATCTGCCAGGCTTTTCCACAGGATGAAAAACACTTTAGAGGAAGTAGTACTTTAATACCACTCCAGGTATCAAATCATTCTAAGGTCACTGTTCAGGCATTAATTGCACAGGAAATGTACAGGAGGTGCAAATGTGTATGCTTATATCTTCTGTGCAAAAGATTTTGTGCGTGTCTGGTGGTGTGGATTGGGGGTGGGCCGTTCCAGCAAATAGCTGTCCTAGTAGCTGTCCAGTTCATAGGAATTACATTAGCCATAAACTTGGCTATGACCAGACATTTCCACTGTTCTGGATATCTTAAGGTAAATACATTTTAGAACTGCGAAACCTTGTGTTGATTTCCATATGGTGTCATAACAGGATTGGAATAGGAATGTCTCTGACCTGAACTTGTTGAATTTTGTCACTTCTGACCCATGAATCAGTGCAGACATTGAGATTCAGCCATATAATCATGGTTTTTCTGAGAAGTCAACAAAGATGATAGGTTGGCTCCTGGCATTCATGAAGATCTAATACAGTATATATATATATATATATATATATCCCATCATAGCAGCAGTATTCCTGAAGTTCCAGGTGTTGAACTTCTGAAGAACTCTATATGACTGAGCCTCAGTTGTGTAAAAGGGATACCAACCTTTTACTAGAAAGGTGTACCTAATAAAGTGATGGTGAGTGTATATTTCAGTTTTGTTGCATTTATATATTGAAAAGATCATGTAAGCCATTGCATTTAAAAGAAACCTAAATTAGAAATCTACTTATAGAGTCTAAGAGTAATTATAAAAACAATAATTAAAGAATGCTACTAAATTAAGCATTCCAAAAGATCTTTATCTTCTAACTACAGAGATAAATATTGTTTCTACATGTGATCCTTATTATTAGTATTTGTTTTGAGGCTTATTTGGTCATACCAAGGCTCTCCAGTGGATTGTTTTGAATTTGTCAGACAACAAATGCCTGGTAATTTATGAAATCCCAGTCTTGGGATTTAAAGTAATAATTTTTCACTGCCTGTATAAACACTGCTGACAAAGTGGATGGACAGTGATACAGAAGCAGTACATATAAATGTGCTCTTGCACCATGCATTGGAAAAACAATATGGCCCCACCTGTCCCCGGTCATCTGTAGTAATATTTATTGAATGTTTAATCATGATTTTGGACAGCCTCTTTCTGAACCCTACAGTCTCTGACTGTAATGGAGGAATACTTTTTTTTAAATCATCTGGCTATTGAGTGGAAATTTGGCGTGACCACATGGGAAGTTCTGTGCTGGAAGAAGGGTCCTATTCTGTTTTATTCTTTAGGAGAGATGGAAAGACAGAAGAGAAAAATGAATAAACTGGTAAAGTGTTAAAGACTAATGTTTTACTTGTCTAATTAATTAGTTAGTGAATGTTTCAGTTTTAAAATATGTAACATTAATGAACCATGGTAGCTCAGTGGTTTAATTAGATTACTTATTGGAAGACCAGGAGATCAAATTCCATCATTCCCAAGCTGCCTTTGTCAAGTCCATGAAACCGCCTAAACCTCAACTGCTCAGTTTTAAGGAGAAAAAATCGTAAATCGCATTACAGAGCTAATCGACCATCAGGGGAAATTTCTCAAGACAAGTTAAAATGAGGCTCCATAGTGTGTTTGGCCTCCATGTGTCTGTATGACCTCCCTACAATGCCTGGGCATAAGTCTCGTGAGGTGGCAGATGTTTTTCTGAGAGTTGCCCACCCATGCCTAAATTAAAGCAGCAGTCAACTAAAAACAAAAAGTCCCAAAAGTGCTTGATTGGATTCAGGTCTGGGAATGGTATGGCCAATCTATAGCATCAATGCCTTCATCATGCAGGAACTGTTGACACACTTCAGACACATGTTGCCTAGCATTGTCATGCACTTGAATCAACCCACAGTCCAATAAACCAGCATATGGTCTCACAATGGGACTGAGGATTTCATTCCGGCAAAAAATTCGGTAGGGTTCTGCAGGCAGAAGACTATTCTCCACAGCGTGTCCAGACACTGTCACTTCTGCTCAGTGTGAACCTTCTCTCATCCATGAAGAGTACAGTGCGCCGATTCTGGTATTCTCTGGCACATGAAAATTACACATCATCGTGTTAGGCTGTAAGCACAAGCCCCACATGTGGATTTTTATACCACCTGCATGGAGTCTGTTTCTGACAGTTTGAGGAGAAACATGCATGTTAGTGACCTGCTGGAGATCATTTTTCAGGCCTCTGGCAGTGTTCTTCTTGTTCTTCCTTGCACAAAGGAGAATATAGTAGTCTTGCTGATGGGTTGTTGCCCTCGTAAGGCCCCCTCCATGTCATCTGATGTGCTGGCCTGTCTCTGGGTATTTCTTTCCTGCTCTGGACATTGTGCTGACAAATACAGAGATCATTCTTGCCACAATTCTCATTAATGTTCCATCCTGGATGAGCTGCACTACCTAACAACTTCTGTGGGTTGTAGACACCATATCATGCTACCTCTAGCAGTGAGAGCACTGACAAAATGTGTGACAAAAACATCAGCCAGAAAGGATGAGAACAAAGAAATGGTCTGTGTTCACCACCTGCAAAGCCACACCTTTATAAGGGTTGTCTTGATAATTTCTAGCTGTTGTCCCACCTCATGCTTCCTGCTGCTGATTTTATATTCTAACAGAAATTGGTACCTGCACAAAGTGCCTAAGTTACAAGTACCTAGTTTAAGGACCATGGTATACCTGTTCTTAATTGCCCAGCAAACTCACCTGACTTTAACACTATAGAAAATCTATGGGGTACTGTGAAGAAGATGCAATATGCCAAACCCAACAATGCAGAATACCTGAAGGCCACTATCGGAGCAAATGGGTAGCAATGTAACTTTATAGCAAGAATATCCTGGGTTCAATCCATGGGTGAGGCAGCCTGAAGCATTTATTTATGGAGTTTCCATGACCCCATCATGTTTTTGTGTGTTTCCTCTGGGTGCTGAGGTTTTTTTCATGCAGATAAATCGCAGATACCAAATCCCCTCCTTGTGTAACATAAACGCAACCTTGTGTTTGGTTATAAACTTGTGATATGAACTGGCTCCTATATGAATAGCCATGGGTGTTGCAATGACATTAAATTAAACCTAATCATCATCATCATCTTCTTCTTATTCTTCTTCTCCTTGTTCTTCTTAATATTATTATTGTTAATTCATTCATTTTCTCATTTGCTTTAATTTGGTACATTTTTTACATTATGTATTTATGATTTTAATATACTTACATTTGTAGGTGATTTTAGGTGTTTTGGGGACCTACCGAGTTATATTCTAACAACTAACATTTAATATTATATGAAAAGAAAAAAAATTGTAATACAGTATTAGTTCAATATATAATTATCAAGATTATGATTATAATTATTAAGATTATGATTATTACTTGAATCTTTAATCAGGTAAAGCTCTCTGACTGCACATAGGCGTGTTGTGTAAGGCGAGTGAAAGATGTTACTAAACCTGAAGATCAGGTTCTGTTTTGTTCCTGACTCTATCGACATTTATGAGCATGCACTGACATGACTACAGAAGAGCACAGAGTGGACAAACACCGGAAAACTAATGTTGTTCTTTATGCAGGTAACCGAATGAACTGCCTTTTCAAATCTAATGTAACAGAGGTGGAAATATTTCTGTAACCAGGAAACTACAAATAAATTATTTTAAATGACAAAGATACACTGCTAACATAAATCATTTTCTTTTAGCCAGCACTCCCAATTCTAACTCTTTACTGTAAATTTGTTACTTATCGATAAAAATGCAGCTTTTGGTCAATTCAAATCTTGAAACATACTCAGGAAGAATTCTTTTTCAGGGAGGAAAATGTTTGGAGCATTCCTCTAATAATGATGTAATGCAGTATTAAAAATGTTACATCTGGATGAAAACCTCTCTGGCTATGTCTCATTGTTTTGACAGTATGACTATAGAGAGCCAGAAGGTCAAAACAAGCTTAAACGCACCCAGCTTTGTCCTGCTACAGATTTAGACATATGCAATTGCAATTTAGACGGTTAATACAAAAAAAAAATGCTGGAAACCAGATCAGCGCATGAGGTGAATGACAGAAATATATGTAAAAATATAAAAATGAAAAAAAGGGAAAAAATACAATTTATTGGGAGAGATGCAAATTATGCTAATTATGTGTATTTACAATTTATTTATTATTCCTTTATGTTTTATTTTTCTCTAGATTTTCTGTTGCATGTTTTGTGTCATGTGCATAGCATTGGGTATAGGTCAGGTAAGTAAACTTTCCAGTTTTATTTAAAAGGCTCACTATACCCTTCTTATTTATTTACCTATTTACTTACATACATTCCATGTAGTTCTAAAAAAGGACTATGCAAAAAGTGTTGTTGAGGTGAAAAGAGTATCAGATAGGGTGATGAGCTTGAAGCTAAAAACTGAAGGTGCATTGGCAAATGTTGTCAATGGCTATGCAAGTTGGCTGTGGGTTAGAAGAGAACGAGAGATTATGGAAGGAGCTAAACAAAGTGGTAGAGAGCATTCCCAGAGTGGATAATGTGTTGATTGGTGCAGTTTTCAATATGCAAGTTGGTAAATAAAACAAAGGAGATGAAATGGTGATGGGCAAGTTTGGCATTTAGGATAGGAACCTAGACAGACAGATGTTGGTGGATTTTGCAAAGAGGATGGAAATGGCTGTCGTAAACACATATTTAAAAATAAGGAGCAGCACAGGGTAAGCTACAAAATTGAAGGTAGGAGCACACAGGTACACTACATAAAGCACAGACGGGGTTGATTAAAAGATATTAGAGACTGTAAAGTAGTGGCAGGGGAGAGTGTAGCTAGACAATATTGGATGGTGGTTTGCAGGATAACGCTGGTGTTTAGGAAGAGGAAGAGGTCAATGGTAGAACAGAGGACCAAATAGTGGAAGTTGAGAAAGGAGGAATGCCGTGAGGTGTTCATAAAGGAGTTAAGAAAGGCTTTGAGTGATTGTAAAGAGCTTCCAGATGACTGGGTAGCAGTAGCAACAGTGATTAGACAGACAGTCAGAAAGGTACTTGGTGTGTCATCTGGACAAGTGAAAAACAGCAAGTAAACCTGGTGGTGCGACTTTGAAAGTGCAGGAGGTTATACAACAAAGAAGAAATGTAACAGTAAGAGAACTGAAGAGAGTTAGGAGTATAAAGAGATGCAGTGTATGTAGGCTGTGCAACATGTAAGGGTGATCAAGTATAGAAATGAAAATGTACTGACAGGAGAGGAGAGGAGAGGGTATTCTGAAGAGCTGATGAATGAAGTGCATGACAGGGAAAGAAGAGTGGAAGGCATAGAAATTGTGAAACAGTAGGTAGAAAATATTATCAAGCATGAAGTAAGGAAACCTAAAAATGAAGAATGGAAAAGCAGTCGGATTTGATGACATACTGGTCGAGGTATGGAAATGTATAGGAAAGATGGAAGTAGTGTTTTTGACTAGATTATTTAATGAGATTTTTGAGAGAGTGAAATGATGCCTGGTAATGGAGTGAAAGTGTTATTGTATTGATTTGTAAATACAAGGGTAATGTGCAGAGTTGTAGCAATTACAGGGGCATACATTTAATAAGCCACACAATGAAGATTTGGAGTTGTGGAAGCTAGGCTTAGACATGCAATTACTGTTTGTGAGCAGAAGTATGATTTCATGCCAAAAAAAGAGCACCACAAATGTGACATTTGCTTTGAGAATGCTGATGTAGAAGTATTCAGAAGGTCATAAAGAACTCCACTGTGTCTTGTAGATTTAGAGAAAGCTTGTGATAAGGTGCTGAGGGTGGAACTGTGGTGTTTTATTAAGAAGTCTGAAGTGGCTTCAAAGTTTCTTAGATTGATTCAGGACATGTACAGTATGAGAACAACATGACAGTAGTAAGATGTGTTTTAGGAGTAACAGATAGCTTTAAGGTTTAATTTTGTTAACATTTTATTAACATTTAGTGCTTGTTTTGTTTATTTGTTGATGTATTCTGTCTGTCAGGGATGGGACAGAGATAGCCGTTCCTCCAAAAAAAAGGTAACCAGATTTTCCTTTTTAAATCTCAAAGCTGAATCACATCAGATGGATCATGTCTCATTTATTTAGACATAATATATCTTTTAGTGAATTTACAATTGGACTTTCCACTCCATTCATGCTAGCTGCATTAACATACCATCAACTACCTATACGCATTAGCATAAACTCTTCAGAATACAGAAATAAAGATTCCTTGTAAATAATGATTATATAAAATATTATTATTTTATAAATATTTCAAAATAGCTTTGACGTGACACTGCTGCAATGCAAGATGTTAATTGGACAAATGCTCTTAAAACATCACTTCCAGGTAGCTTACCATCATTGTGAGTAAATGGGCAGTGGGCAGAACTAGATGCTGCGCTTATGATTTTATGAACTAATAGTAACTGGACCGCTTCTTGGTTGCAATGATAAAAATTATTCAATGATATTTTGCTGTAGAAATATTTAAATTTCAGTTCCATGCAGATTCTGGGCAAGTGAAGTTGTGTGGCAATCTGCTTGATTGAGTGACATTGCTTAATATTTTTATTTTTACATATTATATTGTTTTCTTTTGCTTTTCATTTTGTTAAACTAATTTTTTATTTCACACTAGGTTTAAAGTCAGGATAACAAGCAATGAACATAATGGCAGACAGTGTTGTTGATTGTATTTTGATATTGATTTTTATATTCAGTTTTGACTTTCAGGCCAATAGTCCTAAGCTGTGGAATGAAGTTTCATCCGAAAATACTAGATTTATTTCTCTATAAATTCTGTAGTCTTCTGCATTCATTTTCCAGCTTCTATCATGATTTACATTATTAACAAATATAAGTGAACATGTTTCTTGAGTTGTAGATTTTATATCATAATCAGTTTCTTGCAACACACATTGCCTTTTTTTTGATTTCTTAAAGGTATATAGACTTTATATTTATATAGACTATGCTGAAGGCTTGTGCTAAATCTGTGTAGCATAAAAATCACTATGGTACTGCTGCGGCCTGAATTTTGCAGTTAAAATGGTATTTCTCTTTTATTTGGTATATCCAAAGCTAATCTCTTCACCTAAGCTTTCCATAAATGTTTTTTTCCATAAATGTTTTTTTCCATAAATGTTTTTTTCTGATGTACTTTCGTGGCTACAGAAAGTTTGTGGCAAATTTTTTCATTCCTTTGTGATTATGGCTAATATTGCTGATAAATGCTAAATTGTCAAAATTATTAGCAGGTAACGCTGTTTATTTTCTTCTGCAGTGGGACCTCAGTGAACAGGAGTTTCACTTTATTACCAGAATCCTGTCCATTGGATTGGTGGATGCTGACCCTGACATTCTACACCATTTAAAAGAGTACAGAGATCTGCATAGAATTTCCACCTGATAATGACATCCCCATTTATAATATACCCTGCTTTTCCAAGCAATCAACATGATATGTCATTATCCACCCCAAAGAGAGCATATTACAACAAGAGCTAGGGGTGTGAGATACTGAGAAAAAAATTATATGTAGATTTTTTTGGGAATCTGTCAATAATGATAATTTGATGGTACTCTTTTACAAAGAAAAATCAAAATCAGAAATAGAACATATTAAATAAACATATTTTCAAACCAACTGTGTTTCATGTTTGAAACTCAATTAAAATTTACTTTGTAGGATCAGTAACATAATTCATGTAAGCTTCTTTGAAAGGATAAATGTGGAAAATGTACATAACTTTTCCCCCTGTGTGAACGATTATCCCAACTTCTAATATAACAATCTTACCCTGTCTGTCAGCCTCAATTGTGTATTTTGTGATGTTGCTTCTCCGTGGTCTTTTACTCCCATGACACTATACTGAATGACGTTAATCCTCACAGACCATATAGACTATGCTGAAGGCTTGTGCTAAATCTGTGTAGCATAGAAATCACTATGGTACTGCTGCGGCTTGAATTTTGCAGTTAAAATGGTATTTCTATTGGTATATCCAAAGCTAATCTCTTCACCTAAGCTTTCCATAAGCTTATACGCCCTCACATAAGTGCCCATAGATACGTGCCATAGACAAAAGCAGATCAGGCTTTGTAAAGTGGAAGAAAATCAGTTTCTGGGTAAAAACATATTATTTGAATGTTTTTTAGCTTATACACTTTTTGTGAATTTCATTATTTATATCTATTTTGACTTACAACAACAATTCAGATATGACTGAAAACGATACATAACAAACCCCTTTTGCAAGAGTCCATGAATTACATTTTTGTTATAGAGGAGACTTTACATTATCCAACATGATAAATAGCATAACTGATAGAAGAATCTGTGAAATGTGCAACCATAATATTTCAAAATACAATGACCTTACAATGGCTGGAGAACAAAAAAAATCATGAATTAATTTCACTTTGATTATGATATTTATAAATACAGCAGCTCTCCTGTTTGATTTCCTGACAATAGTAACAATTGGATTAAGAATAAACAACACATTTTTACAAAATAACATTAACCACAGACTAGTATGATTAGTAGCTCCATTAGAAAACCTATTGTACAATTACATACTTTTAACATTTGCATGGGTAAACACTGAACCATCACTGGATTAGAAAATGTCATAGAACAGACTACACAAGGTGATGAATATCCTTCTATGAAATGCAGCAAATTTGCTCTGCTGGCTTGCCACCTCCCGGATCAACCACACGTGACTGGCTGCTGTTTGAACTTCGGCTGGATGTTTGTTGATGGATATTCTATTCTTGGTACACCTGCAATAACATGGTCTGAAACACCAGACAAGTGCAGCTGTTGCTGAAATGCTGCCACCACACATCACACACCACACATAGGCACTCTACCTATTTTCATTAACTGTTACCGTCTGCTCTGCAGTGGACAAATCAAAACCTTATTAGAGTTAGAGATGGACATGATCGAACCACAAACTGGGGCACTTTATCAATGATCATATACCATCTGCCAGGTGTTACTAATTGCATATATAAGTATGTGCTTATATCTCAGTCTCAAGCTATCTGACACATTTGGTGAAAAACTTGGATGTCTTTGTGTTTTAAGTAAAACAATTCATCCAGTGATTTTCACCATATTTACACTGTATGTTAGTGTCTAAAAATTGAACATCTCAATTTAAACACTGAGTCATGGTTCTGCCATTTTCAATACATTATTGTCACTAAAATGTAGAGGATTTGTGTGCACATACTGTATCACTTTATACTACATCTTGTAATTCAAAAATATAAAAACTATTTAGAATTAATCTAATACAACTTACTATAGATTATTATTATCCTTGCAATGTAAATCATACACTTCACTATACTGTAACGTCATACACTACACTCTACTGTTTCATATGATTAAATAGTACACATTCTCTGTTACGGCGCTCCCATTATTTTACGGGGGGTGACAGGGATGAAGATCTCTTCCGCCCGTTTACATGGGTGGTGTCTTGCCATGTCTGTCTGTGTGTGTGTCCGGTGTGTACGAAAATGGTGCTAGTTTTTCGATTTTAATTCATTTTCTTTTAATTGGGGCTACGCTATCTGCTTCCTGTACTTGGCTCTGGATTGTCATGGATTATCTAGCCCTGTTTTAAGCTTATGTCCTATGCTGCAAGATATGAGAGCAGCACCTTTCCAAGTGGGATGGATACCATCCCGCCCTAACAGGCCAGCCCTGCCCTCAAAATTATTCCAATTATCTATGAAGCCTACATTGTTTTCTGAACATCTTATTAGATGACCTCCCAAAATATTATTATATTATATTATTATTCCCAACCCTACAAGCGAAGATGTAGGACACCTATCTCTACTTGTCTAACATGCGCCTGCTACGCTGTCTCGCATCAGCTAACAGATCTGCATACCTCAACTTCTTCCTTTCATAAGCTCTATCTACCTCATTTTAAAATGTTACTGTTAGATCTATAAAATACACTTGTACTCCACTACACTGTCCTACCTGCACAAACCGATTGTTACAAACAACGGTCATGCTGTTTCTCTAAGCGCTTTTTTCAACTACACTTGCTAATGCCCTAATAACCTGAATATTCCTCCAACTATAAGAAACAAGTGACAAACTAACTTTGCAAGCTGATAAAATATGTTAAAAATAAGTCTGAAATCTATAACACAACTTACAAACATGATTCCAAAAAAGTTGGGACAAAGTACAAACTATAAGTAAAAACAGAATGCAACATTTACAAATGTCAGAAACTGATATTGTATTCACAATAAAGCATATTATGCCAAATATTGGCTTATTTGAAATTTCGTGACAGCAACACATCTCAAAAAAGGTGGGAAAGGACAATAAGAGGCTGAAAAATGCAGTGCATAATATCAGAAAAAGATTCAGAGAATTTGGAAGAATCTCTGTGCGTAAGGGTCAAGGCCCATGATCTTTGGGCCCTGAGCCGGCACTGCATCACATACAGGCATGCTTCTTTATTGGAAATGATAAAATGGGCTCAGAAATATTTCCAGAGAACAGTATTTGTGAACACAATTCCCTGTGCCATCCGCCGTTGCCAGCTAGAACTTTATAGTTCAAAGAAGAGGCCGTATCTAAACAAGATCCAGATGTGCAGACATCTTTTCTGGGCCAAGGCTTATTTAAAATAGACTGTGACAAAATGGAACCACTGTTCTGTGGTCAGACAAATCAAAATTTTAAGTTCCTTATGGAAATCAGGGATGCCATGTCATTCGGACTAAAGAAAATAAGGATGATGAGGAGGATGAAGGACACCATCAATGCTGAAAGGTATAACCAGGTTCTAGAGCAAGACCATAGACCATACAGACAACACCTCTTTCAGGGAAAACCTTGCACTTTTCAATATGACAATGCCAAAACACATACTACATCAATTACAGCATCATAGCTGTGTAGAAGAAGGATTCGGGTACTGAACTGGCCAACCTCCAGTTCAGATAGAAAATGTTTGGAGCATTATAAAAGGGAAGATACAAAAAAAAGACCTAAGACAGTTGAGCAACTAGAATTCCACATTAGACAAGAATTCCTTTTGCTCTTAACTTGAGCAATTTGTCTCCTCAGTCCCCAGACGTTTACAGACTGTTGTAAAGAGAAAAGCGGATGTTTTACAGTGGAAAACATAACCTTGTCTCAACTTTTTTAAGCTATGTTGTTGTCACAAAATTTAAAATCACCTAATTATTCTCCTTAAATGATATATTTTCTCAGTTTAAACATTTATATGTTATCTATGTTCTATTCTAAATAAAATACGTCATTGTGTTTTTATTTACTATTTGAAAGTGATACATTCTGCCACTATGTCTGCACACAGCGGAATTGGCCCTCAGCATTTAACCCATCCGTGCAGTGAAACACACAAATACACACACAGGTGAAGTGAGCACACGTGCCCGGAGCAGTGAG
>JAOUQT010313670.1:0-14764 GCA_025769995.1 Xyliphius kryptos | reverse complement strand
ATGAATGAGTACAATTCCTCATGACATTGCTCAATATTCTAATGTTAAACTTTTCCTGAAAAATTAGGATTATTATGATGGCAAATGTATTACATGTTTAACCTTTTTTTGCGCCGAAGCGTTCTTGCTGGTGACCGTGCACAGTATTGTCAAAATAAGCGATATATCGTTACAGAACATTCTGAAACAGTACAATACTCGCTTCGCTCGGCATGGATTTTATTCATATTTAATGTCCTTTTTTAAATCCGCTCAGGCTTCCGTAATTCACTGAGCAGTTTGTAATACGTAAATAGAAGCTAACGTGAAAGCAGTGTGATCGGAGACCATCTTGATAAACAAGGAAAGCAGAAGAAGTGCAGTGTGGCAATACTTTGGGTTCAAAGCATATACAGAAGGAAAATGAAAAGACATGAACAAGCCAGTGTGCACGTGCTGATTTAGCATTCCGACAAAGTGCGCCAACACAAACTGGCACGCAGATTTCTATAAAGTAAACCGAGATGTTGCTGATTTTTTCAGTAATATTTCAAATGGACACGTGCAGTAATCAACACTTCATCAGTAAGTCTGCTGCAGTATTAGCTCTTCACTATATGAAACCTAAAATATATAAAACCTGCAGTGCAAGGTTTTCTTAAAGATCAATTCTGTTCAGCATCAGCTTATGGAAAACATTATGGTTGAGAATTCAGTGACATTTTTGACAAGAAAAGGAGTTTCAAGGCACAGTAAAGCTTGTTTTTGCGGGACAACATTTTCAAAGTGAGTCTGAGTTTTTTTTAGGAAGTCAGCATGATGAAACATCTTGGTGATGTTTGCTGGCAATGTGTTCCCAAAGCTTTCAAAAGGGCAGAATACTCTGCTCTATTCCACATTTAAATATCTCTAACTTCTTCTGAAAAACTGTCTGCTGACATGAGGTCACACACTGTGCTATTTTTGCCTTGAAGTCTAAGAT
Source organism: Xyliphius kryptos (assembly GCA_025769995.1). NCBI lineage: Eukaryota > Metazoa > Chordata > Actinopteri > Siluriformes > Aspredinidae > Xyliphius > Xyliphius kryptos. The sequence goes on along the minus strand of JAOUQT010313670.1, from coordinate 13,803 downwards.
TTAGGTTATTGAGATGGAAGGTAATGTCTCTTAGAACAGTCTCCATTTTCTTGTCATTCCTCATGAAATCCACAGTCTTTTTTGCTTTTGAGCTTTTTTGATCCAACAAAAACCTCTCCAGCTTTTTCTGCAATGTCCAAAATCACTCCAGTACCTTGCCTTTACTAAGCTGTCGGACATTGTTGTGAAGGAGCAAATCAAATTCTGCATTTACCTCTGTCAGAAATGAGCATAACAGGCGATGCTGCAATGCTGAGGATGCATTCAAATAGTTTACAGAAACAAATAAGTTTAATTACTGTTGAGATGACCTCTGAGTGCCTTCTTTTCAAGACTGGCACATAAAACCATCTGGTTAAATTGGACAGTTAACAGCACTGATAAGTTGATCATCCAGTTTGGACATCCTTTGCAAGTACTTCCATTCTCCTTCCTGCGGTGGTATCTGATAATGGCATTTGGTTTATTTTCTGTATTATTTCATCAGTCTCCTCCAACAAAACATCCAGAACGTTTTTTATACAATCTTTGACCATCTCAGTATCAGAGAAAGGTTTTTTGCTTTTTCCTAAGACCTGCAAACCTGCAGTGACGCCTCTGTTGCCTGCTCTTGTGCAGTAGCTGACCTAACTATTATACTGCTGCTAGCATTTTGTATGATGATTTTTTAACTGATTTATTTTTGTGGTCCTAACCTTTGTGTTCTTGGGATAATTTTGCTCAACATGAGCATGTTTCATGTAGTAATGACGCTTCACTTTGCCACTCTAGACCACCGTCTCGTTGCAAATTAAGCACGTTGGTTTTGAACTTCCCTTGGGGAGTATGACTGCGTATTTGTCAGTCCACTCAATCTTAAACTCACGGTTCTCAGAGTCAGCCTTTCTCTTCTTGCTCATGGTCAGTTTTGAGCATGCCATGGCACAATCGTAATGAAACTGTATTTTACTTGAGCATGTGCCTGTGCTGCTCACAAACTACTGATGGGGCAGACGCGAATGATCCGGCTTTAAGAATCGACTCTTTGCGATCAAAGGGAGCCGGCTCCTGATTGTGAGCCGATTACATTTTTTATTTTTAAAGCGTGATTGGTCAAGATGTAAGGTGGCGTTTGTGCGTCTTCACTGAGCGGTGGGGAAATGAGAGGAGAAGAGCATGTTTTAGAAAACAGATTTAGTGTCTGAAAGGAACTTTGTCTTTTCAATAGTTTTTAAAGTATTGTATTGAAGTCGTATCTTTTTAGTATCTTGACGAAACTAGTGTAGACCATCAAAAGAAGTGCACTATTATGTAACAGTATTATCGAGAGTGCACCTTTTTAAATAAGGGCTTAAACGATTCCTCAAGTATTTCGAGTACCTCAGTTACAAAAAAGATGAACGATCTCTCATGATGATAGATGAATGTATTTCGTACAGACTAAATTCTATGTGGCACAATGCACTTATGTTACCCACGCATGTTTGTTTGAAGAGCGGGAAGATTAAAAAGAGGTAAATGAAAACAATAATGAAGAAAGAGAAGATGGACACAATAGTAAAAGACAGTAAATGTAGAAAGTATTTCAGACTGAACAGCAAGAACAACACTATGACGTGTTGCATACCACAAGAACACATGTTCTATGCTGAAGCACCTACGCTTACACCTGTGCAAGGCTAACGCTATGTTAGTAAGGTATGTTAACGTTATGTACGAAGGTTTATTATGATGGTGATGTGGATGCGCTCTCACAGAAGAAATATGTAACTATTCATGCATGAACTCCAGCTTCCAGTTAAATGTCTCATTTTCTCTTGTGTATTTATTGCTCAGTAGAATACTTGATCAATAAAATATATGATTAGCTGCAGCCCTAAATGCACAAGAAATGAATAATTAGATACTATTCTTAATTTTCAAATACAAGTAATTTTTTGCATAATATAAAATATTCTTTAATCTATAATAAAATTTAAAATGTATAACATGTTAATAAATAAAAATGTAGTTCTAGCTTTAAAAGTAAAACAAGCAATGTATTAGATTATATTCAACCTTAATGTTTATAGGGTCAGCCATGGCTAAATGGATAATCGCTGGTTCGATCCCCACTCTTGCCTGTAGTGCCCTTGAGCAAGGAACCCAACCCCCCAACTGCTCCCTGCGTACCTCATTGGGGCAGCACACTGCTCGTTTTGGTCACACCTGGATGGGTTAAATTTAGAGAACAATTTCCCTTTGGGGCTCAATAAAGTAATCCAAAAAATCTAGAAGATTTAGAACCAGTCTGTCTATTCTCCTCTGACTTCTCACTGATCTCAACAAGGTCATTTTCATCCACATAACTGTCCCTTACAGGATACAATAACATAGATGTATAGGTAAGAACAAATTAATGGCTAATGTTTTAAGGAAATAATTGTTCAATAATTGAGTAAAATGCAACTTATTACCACAGACGAACTGCCACCGTTGCCATAACTTTTAAAATAAAACTGTAGAACACAAAGAATCGGGGCAGATTGCATGTAATTGATTGTATTTCCTACAAACTAAAATTATTTTTTAAATGATTAAGAAAAATGAGAGTGGTACAGGAGCGGGAGTCATTTTTAATGGGAGCGGAATGGGAGTGGTAGTCACCTGTCAGAGTGGGACAGGAATTATTTTTTTATTCTGACCCGGGTTTGGGATGGGACAAGATTTTATTCCGTGGGAGTGGGATGGGACAGGAATCCACTCCTGTGATACCCTCCAGTGCACTCTCGTCTTTGTTTGCGTAACGATGTCATAAACTTCTACGTCACATAGAACAGCAGACGCTGATAAATAATTATAAAAGTACACACATGATGTAAATCTGGAGATGCTTAAGTACACCTTTTTGGAATGGATGTGTATCTCCTAAATAAAATAATATACTCAATTTGAAGTAGCAGGTAAGTAGAGACTTTATTGAATCAGGAATTTTTTTATTTTTAATTTCCTGTTTTCATGCAAACATTATAAAAGTTAAAAAATATAAAGACAATTCTTTGTTTTTTTTGTTATTTTTTTCACTTTTTCATGTAAATAATGCTAACACATTCAAGCTAAATGGTGTTAATGAATATTTGGTCCTCAGTGTTTACTTCAATTTAAGCCATGAATGGTCATTGTGGAATATAATATGTACAACTTTAGATATCTAATGTTAAAAATAGCTTAAAAATGAGCTTAAAATTTGCACTGAACAAAAGGGTTAACAAATATGGTGCTAAAAATGTTGTTGAATATCTATCCATCCCGCTATCTATCTCTGTATCTCTCTTAGGGCAGTATGGGTTTGTGTCCCCTGCTCCTGTTGTTTGCCTTGGCCTCTGGTTGGGCCCAGGAAACACCGAAGCTTACAGGTGAGATTTGTTTTTATTATCTTGAATTTAGCAGCGGAGCTTATTAATTAATTTAATACGTTAAAATTCCATTTATAGCTTCAGTATGGCTGAATAATTTTGACTACATAAGCATAATATACCTTCAAAAATAACTGTTATTTTAACTGTAGTTCTTAAGTCTCTGTTTGAACCGCCATTAAATGTTGGTGTTACATCAGGCACACGGCTGTATTTCCTGTGTAAATGTTGTCCAGAGATTAATCTCCATCTGATAAATCTGTAGTCAGCCACTGATTGTGCCGGTTATCCTACTTAGAAGATGAGAGGTCTGTAATTTTCATCATAGGTTACTCTTCAACTATGAGACAAAATGAGAAAAAATCCATGGAATGTGTTGCGATGACCAATCCATTTTCAGCCCAGAAGTCAATGAGGGTCTGACCTTTATTGTTTTTCGCACCATAACCATATTTACCAAGCACTTCACTTTCTTCTGCATTTTCCCAGACACTTGAATAGAAATAAACTGTGATGACAAATAGGTTCTGCTCTGCCAGTACATGCTCAAAATCCTTTTAGAACTGTTCAATGTCTTCATCTTGTTTATCAACAATTGATGCATATCACTACATAAATGTCATACACTATATTTCCAAAAGTATTCAGTCACTTGCCTTGACTCACGTATAAGCTAATCCATATGGTTCAATATAACGTTGGTCCACCCTCTGCAGCTAGAACAGCTTTAACTCTTCTGGGAAGGTTTAGGAGTGTGTTTATGGGAATGTTTGACAATTGCTCCAGAAGCACATTTGTGAGGTCACACACTGATTTTGGACTGAAGGTCTGGCTCTTAGTCTCCGCTTTAATTTGTCCTAAAGATGTTCTATTGGGTTACGGTCAGGACTTTGCAGGCCATTGAAGTTCATCCACATTCATGTCTTTATGGACCATGCTTTGTGCACTGGTGCACAGTCATGTTGGAAGGGGAAGGGGCCAGATCCAAACTGTTTCCACAAAGTTAGGAGCATGGAATTGTCCAAAAAATTCTTTGGCATGCTGAAGCATTCATACACCTGTGCCCATGGAAGTGATTGGAACACCTGATTCCGATCATTTGAATGGGTGAGCAAATACTTTTGGAAATAGATAGACTAGATAGACTTAGGCTAGATGGTTTAAACAAGCGCAGATTTGCCAAAATGTTTTTTAAAAATGCATTTTAAAACGGGGCGGAACGGAGGCGCAGTGGGTAGCGCTGTTTCCTCACAGCAGGAAGGAACCAGTTTTGATCGCCAGGTGGGACGACTCTAGAAATCTATATGTGGAGTTTGCATATTCTCCCCTTGTTCATGCAGGTTTTTTCCAGGTGCTTGAGTTTTACCCTGCTTTCCAAATACATGGATGTTAGATTAATTTGTGTCTCGAAAGTGGCTCTTAGTGTGTGAATGTGTTAATGTGCCCTTTGATGGAGTTGTTCCTGCCCTTGCACCCAAAGTTGTCTGGTAGGCAGCAGCTTGCCCGTGACCCCATGTGGATTAAGTGGAAGAAAATGTATGAATGATTCAAACAAACAGGCAAATGACAGGAGGTTAAAAATTTGTATACATTTATTTTATTCCAAAGGGTCACGGGCCATATACACACTATTACACAAGGAGAGAAACTCCACAAAGAAATTTCCAATGTGTCCCACCCAGGAATTGAACCCAGTTCCTTCTTGCTGTGAAGCGACAGCACTATCCACTACTCCACTGTGCCGTCCGGCTCAAAACACACTGCAGAGTAACTGAGAGAATGAGGCTTAGTCCATAAACAAACATGCAATAGCAAATACACAGTACTTAGTCTTAATAGAATGGAGAAATTATATTATACAGAGTAACAATTACTGTACAGCACAGAGCTTTAAATACTCATACAAAACAGTAACATAATTAAATACAGATGCTAGTGTTTGGGGAGTGTGCCGCATGCTGGGAGTTGGAATCTGTAGTTGAAACATTTATATATTTATATTTATAGTAATGTTTACATGCATATTTGGGTCAGTCGTGGCTTAATGGATGGGGACCAAGTGATCGCTGGTTCAAACTGGTTTGCAAGTCATGGCTGAAGTGCTGTCGAGCAAGGCACCCAACCCCCATCTGCTCCCCGTGCGCCTTAACCATTGCTCCTGGTGTTCAGCCCTGGATTGGTTAAATGCAAAGAAAGAATTTCCCTACGGGGATCAATAAAGTATCAATTTTTTATCATTCCATTAGTATTCACTATTCTTGAACATTATAAACTGGAAATAAATTGAAATGAATTCATGAAATGTACTGATTTTACACTCACAAGGAATAAACAAACAACGTCGTTTTTAAGTTGCATATCTATTATTGACATTCAGGAAACCAAAATATTTTAATTATCAGATTTCTTGTGGGGATTGAGAATTGGATGTCTGCAGAGCTAATCTTTTTATTCTTCAGAGCAAAGCATTTTACATCACCAGTACACCGGGCCCATTGATTTTTGGCTCCTAAGCCAGGAGCAGGTGCACAGCTGCAAATTTTCTCTAATACTACACGAGAGAGCACATCTTCAGGCTGACAGTCTCCTCCTCAGCTCCAGCTGGGTGAAAAATGTCGTAAATCTGAAAGTGATAGTGAGAATACAGCATAGAGAGTTTGACAGTTTTTGACAGAGATACAGGAAATTTGGTATGGCGTTTTGTTCCCAGGACAATTTCCAATGGCAGATCATTGTACATTTTTTTTAATGCAGGTCAGTGGTGGCTAGTGGTTTTTCAAACAGGGGAAGCATATTTTGGGATGATATCATAAAATTAGGTAATTATAATTATATGTCATGTCATCATCGATTTACAATGGTTGGCTACACGGATGATTCAGTTTTCTCAAATGCTTATATTGCTTGTACATAGCAGTCTGGCCCTTATAATACATTCCACATTGTAATGTTGTCAATCCATCATATTCTCTGAATAATCATATATATTACTTATATAAAGACTTCCCTGCTTTTTTTGTTGAAAATGAATTGTGAATATGTTATATAAAATGGGAGGCTTTAACAGAGACTTCACCTAACCTCGTTATACCATGAGCATTGAAAAGACTTCCCAGATTTCCCAGAACTAAATCTATCCTAAGAATTGGTTTTTTATGTCTTTAGTTATAATAATAATAATAATAATAATAATAACATTCAAATTATATAGCGCTTTGCAAGGTACCCAAGGACGTGTTACATCAGACAATGAATATATACACCAATTCAGAAAGGTAAAGAAAACAATGTTAGTTGAAGAGATGAGTTTTCAAAAGAGATTTGAAGTGCGGAAGAGAAGAGACAGAGTGAAGAGAAGATGGATGATGTGTGGGGGCAGCCACACTGAATGATCTGGCACCCAAGTAGGTCAGCCTATATCTAGATATGGCAAGCAGGCCAGCATCGGAGAACCTGAGAGTGCCGGGAAGTATAGGGGGTTAGAAAGTAAGAAAGATAGACCGGGGCATGTCTATAAAGGGCTTTAAAAATAAAGAGCATTTTATATAGGATTTGCTTATGCACAGGGAGCCCGTGGAGTTTTACCAGAATGGTGATGTGGTCGAGCTTACAAGTGGATGTAAGGATCCACTGAGAAGAACAGGAAAAGATAAAGAGGACAGTGCAGCTTTTGTTCCAATGTTTAGAAGGTCGGTTTTATTAGTGTTTAATTGAAGGTCGTATGTCTATATCTTAAGATCTAGAAGACACCAAGTGATTGCGATGGGAGGAAGGGGATCAGAGGGCCTAAGGCTGAGGTAAACCTGTGTATCATTTGGTGGAGTGGTGGAGGTATGCTCTGGAAAGTGGAATGAAATTTAACTGTAGTAAGACAGAATACATATATATATATATATATATATATATATATATTTAATATAGATTGAATATTTATATTGTCAAAATAAGCTTTTATTTATTATGATTATTATTATTACTGAAGTTAAGTTGTGCTGTTGCATTAGAGGAAGCATTAGAGATGCAGGTTTGTCTGTGCCTCATCCCCCCCACGCAAAGTCTGAGAAATATTTGGTAAAAGCTATATGCTTCTCTTGTATTATCATTTAATTTCAGGTATGTGATATGTGGGCAACATCCAGTGTATCCTTCTTGATCATCATTTCTCTTTGCTAATGAGGACACATCCTTCATCTTTGGCTAGCCACAGCAAGTGATGCAGAAGAGGGGCTGTATTGTGCAGGTATATCCACTCATTGAGGACTGAGACTGAGTACATTTCCTCAGTCAAGAGGTAAAGCGTGGTGTCGGCTATCAAGAAATACCTGCTCACTCTATTTGCAGGTTATTGGGTACCATGCCAGGGATGGAGCGATATCAAATCAAGTCAGGGGTTGTTTTTCAATATATTAGTAGTTTTATGTGTAGCAAGACTTCACTCGAGTCTAAGGATACAGGGATGGCTCAGAGATGTAATTGATTTAAACTGTGAAGGGGTTGTGTGTCTAAGCTAAAAGTGAGAGTAATCGATGAGGATTGTTCACACAGTTGACTTTCAAGCACACATGTTGGTAATGTCAGTGATGTAGAAAATGGTGCAAATGGCAACAGCCAAGGTGGCATTACCGATAGTGAGATACCTGAAATTGGTAATGCTAATGCAAATCGCCTTTTGGTAACAACAGCTGTCAACACACATGAGGCTGAGATCCAGAAGATGCTTACAACAGTAGTTATGAAGAGCTTACTAAGAAAATTATGCAGTACATAAATCCACCTACTTACATGATTACACCCAGTGTATATCCCTGTTACCTGCAAAAAACACAATCAGTGTCATCACATATGAATTTTTAAATTGTTAAACATGTAACTGAGCAACCTACACATTTGACACCTGACAAATTAGTCTCCTCAAGAGAACTTTCTTACCTTCATAGAAAGTTTAGGATACAAGAGGGGCAGGTTTCAGACTAGCGGTTAGGCTTTAACCAGAGACATCTCAGCCACCAGATCAACGAGGGATTAAAGAATAGTTCAGTAATGCAGACATTGGTGAGAGATATCTGCAGAGTTAGCCTGGAAATTAAGGATATGCTAATGAACAAGGATGACAAGATGTTTATCGAGGCTTTGGACATAAATATGATGATGTCTGTAGAAAGCTCAAACCACTGCTTGCAAATGCTGTGGTGACTGATGAGACATTCCTGAACCAGGTAAGAAGAGTAATGACTGACAAAAGTGAAAGACATAAGGTGTTTAGGTCCCACTACCCTTCAAATTCCTATAAATGTACACAGTGCCCAGGTTGAGATTAATGCTGTTTAGACTCACAGTGTCAACGAGGAAAACGTGGGATAGAAACCAAAGACAGATATGATCCAGCAGCTACCAGAGAAAATGGGCAAGCTTACAAGTCTCTATGAAATGCAAATCAATACAGACTCAAAAGCTAAAACAAAACAGCAACTTAAAGAAAGGCAGAACAAATAGCCAAAGAGAGAAACAGATTGGCTGTAACAAGTGTGTTAGAACTGCTTTGACTGCATGCTCTGTTTTACTGTGGTAAATATTGGCACAGAGTAAACTAAACTAAGTCAGAAAAAAACTCGAGTATGAGGCAGAAAAACTAAACGTCCACAGTTACTCGCCAGAGAGCCTGTTCACTGGACTGCTGAACACCAGGAAGCCTCTCTCCTGACAAATCCACATGTTTAGGTGTATATTTTTAATCTGAATGCAACTATCTGCACAGTGGGAAACTAGAATTCCTTGCATTAAAATGGGCAGTGTGTGGGAAATTTTGTGACTACTTATAATACTCACCGCCTTTCACCATCTATACGGACAACAACCATCTGACCTAGGTCATAAGTACAGCTAACACTGAAAGCAGTTGGTCCTAGGTGGTTTGGATAACTCACTGATTTCCACTTGATGTGAAGTACCAACCTGGAAAGTCCAGTGCGGATGCAGACACTCTGTCTCACCTACACCTGGATATGAAAAAACATGAGATGGATTGCACAGATAAGCTTTTAGATGAAGCTGTACGTACCACATGTGATGTAGTCAAGCACAAAAAAGCAAAGATGTGGTTTAGGTTGCAGTACTAAATGCATTCTCCCCAGATCTACATCAACCCTAGTTTAGCCATGATGAGCTTGTAAAAGCATAAATAACAGATCAACAAGATAATAGAATTAAAAACATCAAATACCAAATAAACGAATGAAGTACATGGAGCGGCAATTGGGAGCACTCTGAGAATGATTCAAGAATGGATCAAATTATGCTAGGAAGATTACTTTCTTTATTGAAAGACTAAGAACCAAAAACATTTGGTACTATCCATCTTATATAAATCCTTAGTGCTGAAGTATCTGCATAACGAGATCGGCGATGTCTGCACAGAAAAAGTACTATACCTTGTGAGAGAAAGATTACGCTGCCAATTTATGTCAAAATAAATGGAAGACTAAATAACATAAAAATTTCCATGCATTAAAGCCAGGAAGCCTGTCACACATGGCCCTGCACCAATGGGCATTATATCAAGTTTCCGATTAGAGCTTACTTTGCACCTGGAAGCCAGTGTTGAAGGCTATGAATACATCTTAGCTAGATTAATTCAGGCATACTCTACAAAGAACAGGAGTGAAAGAATGGCTGCTCAACTGATTTTCAGTGATTTCATATCTCGGTTTGTGTATCCCTCCAAATTACACTACAACCAAGGCAGAGAATTTGAGAACAAATTGTTTCAAACACTGCAGCCTGTGTCAGGTGTAGGCCACTCGAAGACAATGCCATACCAGCTGCAAGGCAATCCTGAAAATGTATTACTGTATGTGATTGACGCTCATTGCCATTTTTAGACCATTTTAACTATTAGATATTGGACTAAAGGTTTAAACATAGCATGAAGGAGTAATAAAGTTTTCTTAGGGTGTGGTTGTGCTTGGCTCCGACTGGAACGAGCAGAGTTGTTTATGCAGAGAGCAGTGATAGAGAGGCACAGCATATAAGAGCAGAACTGCGTGGGGGATTCCTTTGTCTGTTCCCTAAGCACTTGCAAGAGTGGAACAGAACAGTTCACCGAACTCAGCAATCCTCAGCTTCTTTTATTGTTGTTTGGTATGTTGTTTGGTATTAGATTTAAACCAGACTGTTAATTCTCCTTCTCTCAATATAAGATTTGTCGTAGGACAAGTCATTCCTTTTCTGTCTTTTTTCTTTCTTTTGGCATTTTTAAAAAAGGAAATTAATATTTTTAACAAAGACCAAGCCTGATCCGGTGTAAATTTACTGTTATGCCTTACCAATGTATAAAAGTGTGGCTACAAAACTTTAAGTAACCAAAGCTAGGACAGTTTCGTTCAGAGGCCAATATATTTTCTTGCCAAGTTCTACCTGACTATAACTAAAAGATTATAACCCTACTGTATGTGAGCAGATTGTGGATATATTTGCTTAATATAAATATGGAAAAGTCTTTTACATATTCATGGTTGAAAAAAGCACTAGTCACATTAAATATGATATTGGTAGCAGTAATAATTGGTTTACAGGGAAGTCAAACGCCTCTTGTCCTTATGGGTGGTGATGGACAAAAACATGTATTTATCTGTGTATATTTAAATATAATGCAAATATTTTGTTGTTCTGGGATGCACGGCAACAAGGAACATCCTTCCACACTGTGCAACTAATATGTTGCTTGTTTGTATACTATAAGAGCCAAGGTTTGTGGACAACCGACCAATGCACCCATATGTGATTCTGGGCTGTGCAATAGTATAGAATGCCTTTAGAATTTATCATTACAGTTTCCTTTCTTTAAGAGGAACAAACATTTTCCAAAATGGCGATGTCCTCATGCACAAATGCTCTCGTTGAAGAAGGAGCATAAATTCCCACAACAACAATCCAAAATCTTTGGAGAAATCATCCCACAATACAAGTGAAGCACAGAATCACAATAACGTTCTTCGTGAGTTCAAGAGTCCCTTGGCGCCCCCTAGTGGCCGTGGATATGACATAAAGCACATAAGGATTTGATGACTGGGTGTCCACAAAATCCTATCTCTTAATGACTCTGAAGTTTTAGAGAAAAAGAGACTGTAAACAAATTAATATTGACTACCAGCACTGAGATTGATGAGTCTCATGTAGGGTTCAGTTGCTGGAGATTTCCAGTATTTCAGTAAGTAGGGTTGAGTTTCAAGAGTGGTATATCATTTTACTAGATTCAATTAACTTGATTCAATTAATTTTAATAATAAACCTGAGCAATGAATGTTGATAATGACAGATAAGCGTGCCTGAAGTTAGACTCCTGCCACGAAATCTAGTGTGGCGATCTAGTGCATTTTTCTTTCAGTCACAGCAGCAATACTGGAAATAATACAAGAATTAACATCATCTATGGCACTATGTTGATGATGAAAATTTAGCAAGAACCAAATTAGGCTTAAGCTTATTAGCCTATAATATAAAACATAGCCTTTGGTTGAAATGATTGTATAAATGTATGTTTTATGTGCAAAAAATGAATAAAGTAAGAAAAGGAATACAAGAAAGAAAGAATTAGTGCATTAAAATCATCACTACCAAAAAAATGAAAGTAAGATTAATATGGTGATAGTTTCATGGTATGGGCCTGTTTGGAACACACAAAGAAAATAAAGACATATGTGTGTGTGAGCTAAATCTCTAGAGAATGTAGAACATCTTTAAGCACAAAACCCATTCTACAAAATAGTTTTCTGCAAAGTTTTGGACTTGCCAAGTTAAATTCTTGACCTTAATGTTTTTGAAGGGATTGAATTGAGCAGTTCGTAGGAGAAAACCTATCATCATAAGCTGAAAATTTAAAACTCACTCCTTCTGGACTTACAAACAAGTAATTTGCTGTTATATCTGCACATGGGTTTCACACAAAATAATAAAAGCAAAGTTTTGCATACTTATTTACATATAAGTAATGTTTAAGAATTTTCCTCAACAAATAACTAAACTTATATAAACTCTCATTTATATAATTTGACTTTATTTATTTATTTATTATCAGAATTTGTGTGATATTTTGGGTCAAATGGATATGGAAATATAGAAAATTTCACCTTGGAAAGGGGAATGGTGGACCTGCCTACGCAGAACATTCTTTGGGTGGGGGACTTGGCAAAATATTGCTTCTAGGCCCCCAGCCCCCTTGCTCATATCTCATTTATTCTCTGTTCTGCTTATTTTATTTTATATCTTATATTTTTAAATAATTTTGCACGGACTTCGGAGCAATCACATTGCATTTCTCTTTACTTTTTTACCAGTTGCCACTGCACATGTGACAAATAGAAATAGAAGTTAATCCTTAGAAATAATAAAGTCAATACCAAGCAAATACTGACTTGAGAAGCTGAATGCATTACCTCTTTACATTTGATTCATTCTGTCTTTTACTTATACAGGAACACCAGTTAGAATTCTGTCTACCGCTATGATACAAACTTTCCTCTACCCACATTTATTTTCTTTTCCATACATGTAATGCAGAAGTATAAAATTGGATGGGGTGAATGGAGTGGTGATGAGCAAAGAATAGCATTCACTATACCAATCTGAATCATTATGGCTCCATTATGGGAGATGCAGCACCTGCTCATCCTTTTTCAAGAGGAAAAGAGGCAGGCGGGAGAAGGAATGACAGGATATGTCAATGAGGCTGAACAATCTTACAATTTTTATATAGCACTTTATGGAGAGGTTCATTTCACTTTTGTGTGAATATGGCTGGTGGGGTTAGGTTCACATAAAGAATGTGCACCTGTGGCTCTCTTCTGCCTGTAGAAATAACATTAAAAACATTGATCATTGGATCATTGGATCACTGGATGTCTAAAAGTGTCAAAAAGGCACATGGCCTTTTAATCATGCGCCCTAATACCTTTGTAATGGCTAGCTGCATGGGTAGATCAGCTTTCCCCAGTGCCCGCTGTCTCCTGTTGCATTCAGGCTGAGTCATGACTGTGTCCATCCAGGTTATTCTCAGACTCCCTCAAGAAGTCCTGTCATTCCTCATGATCATAAGTAACGTAAACATGATTTGGTTTAGAAACTATTTATGTTCTAGCCATATTGTAGACTTGCTTAGTGGTCATCATCTTTGTCCATGAGATTCAGTTAAATTCATTTATTTATAACGCTTTTTACAATAAATGTAGTTTACAATGCAAGCAGTTCTAGGGGAAAAGCGCAAACATTTTAGGAAACCGGAAGTGCTACTTCAACACTAGTGCACTTAAAATATGTTCCCCCATGTATATTGAGACGGTATACACTGAGAAGTTTAGAAGGCTAAGATGTACGTTAGATTGGTGCAGGACATGTATGAGAACAGCATGACAGTAGTGAGATGTGCGGTAGGAGT
>JAOUQT010313645.1:0-14766 GCA_025769995.1 Xyliphius kryptos | reverse complement strand
GTGTTCTGATCCCAACCAAGTTGGGATACCTGTAAGTCGCTTTGGATAAAAGCGTCTGCTAAAATAACTAAATGTAACTAAATGTAATGTATGTTTCCCACTGTTTAACACTTTGTTCCAGTTCTGTGTGTTTGATCCTTTAGAACCGATGATATCAGATCGGTCTGGTTATGAAAACATTTAAATAACACAATTACAACCAACTCCATGACTTACAGACCCAAACATGGACGAACGTAACCCTTTAAGACTGAGGCTTGTCACCGGTTTGTTGTCACATATTAATTATCGTGTAGATAGGGGGCGCTGTGGGTTTATTTATGGGTTAAATGAGTTGGGATATCCTTTATTTTGTCATTAAAAAACAGCAGGACTTTAAAGATGATTTTTAACGGATTTAATGTCCACAAATGAAGAAGGTGCTTATTAAGAAACGGAAACTTTTTTATGGCACATATATTCACTTGGCAGTCGCATTTAGTATGTTCTCTGATGATCAGGACCCCCAAAGAGCAGGGGTGGTGGATGATTCTCCGTACTGCAGTGACCCTGCAGTGACACCTGGTGGTGTGTTGCTGTGGATCAGACCCAGTAGTGCTGCTGGAATATTAAAACCCTGTGTCCACCCAATTGCTCCCTCTGGAGGATGCCGATAACTGGGCGTTGTTGGTTGGTATCAGCACAACACACACTAACTGATTCACTGTGGTACTCAGAATCATCCACCACCCTAATCATAGGGTTCTCTCGTTTCCGTGTTCCGTCTCTGTGAATGAGACTCTTCCTCGTATGACGAGTTTTTTCAAAATAAATCTGTCCGGAATGTTAATGGTGCGTGGCGTTTGAAGCTCAATAGCGCCTTTGACAGTCATGTGCATGTCAGGGATTTATCTTCAAGCACAGATTTGAGGTTTAAAGGTGGGAAAACATCCCAAACATCTGAGACTGCAGTGTGTTGATAAGAGGGAGCAAATGAACTCTTGAAATCCTGCCTGTGGTAGATGTGCACTTATTGATCAAGCATCTTTAATTTGTCTTACGCCACGATGACGACCAGATAAAGCGCTGCAGCCCGTGGCGTACGACTCGCTGCTGGAGATAACAATCGGCGCTGATTGTCATTTAAAAAGTTAATGGCTTTAGACAGACAGGTGCGATAATACAGCGCGCAAACCAAGTTCCTTCAATGCCAGGCTCCTGCAAAAGTCCTGAACCTCTGAATTACAGGCCAAGAGTTAGTGCAGGGTTAGCACGAAGGCTAACTAACACCACTAACGAACAGAAACCTGAAAGAATCATCACCTTATCATCTTATCATCAGTGGAGTGTTTTGGTTTAAACTACTTTATCTTTTGACGTTTTACTCTTTATTATTCAGGGGTCACCACAGAGAAGAACTCACATTTGAGACATGGCCAAATGTTTAATACCGGATGCCCTTCCCAAAGGTTCGAGGCGTTTAAGGCAGCCAATTTACCTTAAATATGTATTTTTGGACTGTGGGAGGAACCCCACGCAGACACGGAGACAACGTGGAAACTCCTAGATTGGGATTCGAACCGAGAATCCGAAACCACTAAAAGTCGAACGTGCTAACACTAGAAAAGGGGAAAAAGTCTTACAAACCGCAGTACCAGGTTGCAGCAGCAGGGGGAGGTCACAGCGAACAGGACAGACTTTCGGGTCGGGTGACATTTAGATAAAGATAGAAATCAGAGCAACGTGTGACGTCGCGTAATGGGAATCTAGTCACGAGTTGGAGTAAAAAGAGTAGAAGTCTGCATGTTTTTCCTGCAGCTTTTGGGTTAAGCTTTGTACGAGGCAGTACAGAGGCATCTATGACATCACCAGGTTCTAATGTAAAGAAGGAGTTAGGAAGGAGCAGATTATCTGTATATGTCAATGTTAGAGACCAGCAGCCAATTAACGAGCCGGAACCGGCTGTGCAGAACCAGCAGTGTCCAAGAAGCAGGACTTTAAAGTGTGCTTTAATATATGACCCTAATTTCAGGCACCGAGGAAAAAGAAGCGAAAGAAAAAGAGCAACAAAACCAAATAAATCACCCCTTCTTTTCACTGAGATTCAGAGGCGGGATAAAGATTTGGGTGCAGGATGAAGGGGTACAGGACTAAACGAGCCCACGCTTGGCATTCAGCTTTGGTAAATTAGAGGGAACCATTTGAAGTCTCTGCAATAACAAGGAGCAGGAAGCTTTAACTTCTGGACCGTGAGATATCGATCCCTTAAAGATTCATGAGCTGCAGTTAAGCCCATGTCCTCTCTTGCTTTAAATTGGACACTAGGCAATGGACTTTCTTTATAAACGCTTTAACGATGTTTAAGACTCCGAGTGCTTTCCATCTCTTTACCCCCCCCAACCCCGGCGTCCGTCAGCCGAGAAAGCAAGGTCTTGTCAAAAAGACAGAATAGGTGAAGGTGAAGCGGAGCTTTATTCTTCAGAAGGGTCTCTTTAGATCGCTACAAAGGCCGGACCGAGGAAGACTTAATCCGTCACGCGGTATTACACGCCGCGCAGGAACGGAGTCGAGGCCTTTCAGAACGTCCTCTCCATTTAGGAGCTGAATGGAGCTCTTAGCCTCTTTGTGAGGAATGCAGCTTCATAAATATCACTAATTACACTTCTTTAAGAGAAAAGATACCAGTACAGCGCGGAGAACGTTCATCACGTCTGAAGTTACCCAGAGTTCACTGAGAGGAGGTTTAATACATCACACACGTTCCAAATACGACGTTGTACACACGAAACAGGCGGTTCTCCACGTTCTCATCTTCACGTGTTCAACACATTCAGTGTTGAAAAAGACAATTTTAAACATACACACGCGTGCAAAGTGAGTTTAAGAACAATTACGTCAAGAAACTGAGAAACTCGTCCTCAACGGACAAAAATCCACATTTTAAATACTCTTTGCGTTTCGCCATGTCGCCTCCGAGTCATCACAAATTTAAAGAGAAGGGTAACCAGTAAAGTAATGGTGGTTACCATGGCAACAAGAAAGCTGCGCTGTCTGACCTGATCCACCCAGATCGTGTCCATGACCAGCCCAGACTGTGTCCATGACCCGCACAGACCGTGTCCATGACCCACTCAGCCGCCCAGACCGTGTCCATGACCCGCACAGACCGTGTCCATGACCCACTTTTGGGAAACCTGCTTTAAACTAAATTGTAACACTCATTCCACAGCAATGTTCCGTTCCTCAGACCTTTGAACCCGACAAACATCATCCAGGATGCAAAACAATCCACACAAGCAGCAACCGTATCCGTTAGCAACCATGTGTACTTACTGTAGCACCAGCGAGGTTCTGACCGAAACCATCAGAACCCATCGTCTCCCCTCCATGTGTTCCTCCAGTAAGATGTTGCGATGGCGAGTGTTGGTGTCAGCCATGTGCTCCTGCTCCACCAAGTTCTCCTCACACACTTAGGGATCATGTGACCAGCTCTAGTCATGTGATCAGAGGTAATCCTGATTGATAAATTCACTATCTAGGACCCCTTTATCTTAAGACCCTGAATTCTCAGTTCTGGAGCTTCAGACCTTCACCGAAAGGAACTCTATTTTTAGCTCTATTTAGTTTTACCCCGGTATTGTGAGCAGTCATTAGTGCAGGGGTACAGCCCGTGCCCACCATGTCCTCTGTGTACACTGAAACCCACCTGTGTCAGCAGTGGCCTCCCCAGTGGACCTGCTACATAAGCTTACATAATTGGGCAATTAAATTCAATAACACTGCCCCCTGGGGCTGCTCCATAATAAATGTTCTAATAAGGGAGGCGCAGACCCGGGCTGGCTTGCTCGCTGCCCCCTTGTGGTTCCAGTTCATTCTTGTCCTAAATTGTGAACATTGAAAGACGGGACATTATACACCATGATTGAGTTTCCTTTATCTTGTTGTAACAATGATTTTGCTCATCAGCGCCACACAATGGATTTATTTAAATAATTCCGAGGGATGATTTATCTGTGTGCATGTGTGTGTGTGTGTGTGTGTGTGTGTGGTCTTTTATTCGTTTTCAGCAAATAATGCATTTTATATTGAAATAATTATACTAATACACAGTTCATGATACCCGCCGGGTGGCTTCTCTTCCACTAGAGGTCACTATAGGGTTTGTAAATAGCTATAAATCACTTAGGAATTAAAAATAAAAGAGGAAGAACGAGAGAGACAGCAGACTCCGCCCATCATTCACAATCCACTGGCAGCAAAGGGCCAAAAGTTAAAGAGCGCCTGTTAAAACGCCGTTAAAAGAGCCTTAAAGAGCCTTAAAGAGCGGCTTACGTTTAAAAGCACTTTAAGAACAACTTAAGTTTAAGGGCGCCTTAAGATTACGGGTGCCTTAAGTTAAGGAGCACCATAAGTTGGAACGAGTGAGAGGTGCAGTAAGTCGTTAAATTTGCTGGCCGCATACAGAACCAGAGGGCCGTCTGCAAGCATTTAGGGTAAAGAGGGCCTCCCCCTAGCGTCTGAACAAGGTCAGTGCAGCTGCTCAATGACCAGATTAGTAGCTGCACCCTCTGTTTATGTATTTTTGTGGAGGGTGCACACACCATCTGCCCTGAAGTGCCCACACTTACCATCATGCCACCCGCTCTACAAACACAAAAATCCATCAGAGGCGCGTTACAGGCCCCTCCCCTTCAGGAAAGCACATGTTAATTTCTCTGTGTATGAGACAATAGTTCAGGTTTCACTGGTGATTAAAATCAATAACAAGTCCCACTTTAATTACTGTGAGTGCAAAACACTTATTGCTTTGTTTCTT
Source organism: Xyliphius kryptos (assembly GCA_025769995.1). Taxonomy (NCBI): domain Eukaryota; kingdom Metazoa; phylum Chordata; class Actinopteri; order Siluriformes; family Aspredinidae; genus Xyliphius; species Xyliphius kryptos. The sequence continues at coordinate 9,971 of JAOUQT010313645.1, read as the reverse complement.
ATGCAAGAGTTGGGACTCCGTTGGCCAAATCACACATTTAGTTATTTTTTTTATTAATTAATAAGCAGTAAACATAGACTCTCACTCTCTCACTCACTTTTGCGTTTTCTCCTGCTTGATCACGCTCTCTCTCTGTCTCTCTCTCTCTCTCTCTCGGTGATGGAGCGCTTGTGATTTAGCCAGCAGTGCTCCAGGGTGTTCTGGCTAAATTCCCAGTTGAGCCTCTATTGATGTCGCTGTGTTTTTTACAGAAAGGGATTTTTCTGAGCACATCTGAGTGCCGTAATCAGACGAGAACAAATATCTACATGCATTATGTAAGAACTATGCAACCTGCGCCGTCCTGAATCACAGCCGTGTGCTTTAAATGGAGATATATGATTCAGAGTGAGTGAGTTTAGTGAGTTGTAATTTATTATGATTCAGTAGTGATTCTTCAGTCACCGGGGTGAGATTAGTACTGACAAAGGTACTGACGGTGATACTGACAGTGGTACTGATGATGGTACTGACAGTGGTACTGACGGCGGTACTGACGGTGGTATTGATGATGCTACTGACGGCGGTACTGACGGTGGTACTGACGGTGGTATTGATGATGCTACTGACGGTGCTACTGACTGCGTTACTGAAGGCGGTACTGATGGTGGTACTGATGGTGGTACTGATGGTGGTACTGATGGTGGTACTGACGGTGGATATGTTATTTGCTGGGGTACTGTCAGAATTAGGGGGTTTGGCAAATTGGAAAGTATTATAAATATACGTTTATATAAACACAGTATGTCATGGATTTATTGTGTATTATTAAAAAAAAAAAAAAGCTAATGATACGCAAAATATTCCTCTGAGGAGCAGATAGGGGTGTGGTCACGGACGGGTGTGCTGCTGTTGATTTAGTTCTCGTCCTCAATGTACTGACAAACCTAATGCACATACAGTCACATACTGTGTGAGTTTTTGCATGTTCTCCTCCTCTCTGCATGGCTTTCTTCAGTCCAAAGACGTGCAGATCAAACAAACGGTGGATACTAAGTTGCCTCTTGGTGCAAACGTGCATGTACTTGTCTGCCTGGCCATTTTCCCGGGATAGGCTCCAGCCCACCGCTTTAAAACCAGGCCTCAGCGGCGCCTTTGAGAAGACGTTTGGTTAGAATTCTTTAAAGAGTGAGCGGCCCGTTGGGTTTATTTGTTCTGGATCATGATCCATCACAGAGTTTGGTTTGTTTAGCGTCTCCGGTCCCCTGGTGCTCGCGGATTTATTCCCTTCGCCGGTCAGAGCGTTGTTGTGGCTTCCAGATGGCTGTTCGGCGCCGAGGGGGAATCAATTCTGATGAAGTGCGATGCAGCATAACACAAGGCCTGATGCGTTTGGATCCAGACGGCATCTCGGACCGACTGGACCCATTAAACCTCATTTCGGGAGCCGCGCACTCTAAAAGCACCGTGGATCAGGTCCTGACTCTTCGGCCCATTACGTTCACTCAGACCCGGAGCTTATTGCCCCGCCGGCCCGCTGTCTTTAAGTATTGATGACTACATCAGCAACTCTTTGAAATTAGCAATGCAACCACCGCGCAGGTCCGCCCACATCACCCCGCTACGCCGTCTCTGGCTGCTGGGGTCGCGGCGTGTGCGAGTGAAGGACCTCAGTGCGGGAACGTTAAAGATCGGACGCGGGTTTTAAGTGCCATGTCCGTTTGTGGGAGGACAGATGAAGCCGTGTGACCCGCCGTCATGACAGGTCAGTGCTGACAGAGCGAAGATTGATTGATTGATTGATTGATTATCTGTTCTGTGCTTAACTATAAAAAATCTCCTAATGCATGCCTAATGTTGTGACTTCTCTCTTTATACACGCTGTATCCTCTCACTGCACACTCTGACACGTCCACCTTCTTATCCCACGGCTGAATGAGCAAGGTTCTTTACATGTGGAATTTGCATGTTCTCCAAATTACATATCTCACATGGCTCATACCTTCAGTCCAAACATATACTAGTTAGCAAATTGGAGATATTTAATTGCCCTTAGATGTATTTGTCTGCCCAGGATGTTGTTTTCACTTTTCAGTGCCAGGATAGGCTCCACTATCCCCTATCCCCCTGAACATGGTCACGATGTTCTACGGTGAAACTGTAAAACACAAAAAAGGGCTTCCTGTCTGTATTAGTGTTGAGTCATGTATTCTATCCAAACCTTCTACCAGCTCCGTTCCCATTGGCTGAGCTCACGCAGGCGCTGCATGTGATTGGTTAAAGGGAAACCAGCTGATTTCTGGTATTTCCTTCCTGTAAGGGTCTAATATAAAACCTTACGCAGTGTTTGGACTCACGTCGTCATGACGCCGGAACTGATTTGCGTTTGCTGACTCCTATCTGACGTGTCTCTGCTAATACCCGCTATCACTCACCCTCCCCCCCCACACTGCACCCCCGGGTCACACCTCTGCCTAAAAAGGCAAAGCCAAATGCTCCTCCTGTTCGAGGCTCTAAGAATAAACCGTGCAGTGCACTTTGGGCGAAGGATAAGGTTACATTTAGGCCTTGCTTATCCCGTGCTTCCTGACCTGCACCCGCGAAGGACCGGGAATAATCCATGTAGGCTGGGATTATGCATTAACACGGCGGGATTACACATCTTTGGAAATTAAGCGGAAATCAGTTGCTACTCATGCAACAGTTTAAGGCCTAAACTTGGATCAGGGTCTTTTTGTTGGATCTTGATCGGGACACGGAACAGAAGTCGCGCCGAAGCGTCCGAGGGTTCTATTGGAAATCTGTCCGTAGTTTCAGGATCGCGACACGACGGACAGGATGGAAGGTAAAGTCTGTTAGCGTCTCTACATTTAAAAAATGTATGCCAGACCCCGATATGAGGCGGCGTCCGCAGAGAACGTAGTAATGTAGAGCTGCTGGAGATAAACGTCTGATGGAACCCATCCGCCGTGTGTCGTGATCCTCCGAAAGCTGCAGCCCTAAAAGGATCTTCAGATACGCCGAACAATTAGATTAGCCCTCAATCAGACTGAAAGGAAATGAAGTTACTGATTTTGCATTAGCGAGCCCGGGGAGGAGGGGGGAGGTGGGGTGTCTCGCTATTATTGTGTGGGCGGGTGAGAGCGCACGCTCCGGTACGCCGCTGACGTGCGTAAGGTTTTTAGAGACTGCAGGTGAAGGATGAGCCCGAATCTCCGGACCTCGAGTCGCGCGAAGTCTCTTTTTTCTCTCTCCGTCTGGAGATGAAGTTATTTTGAAAGTAATTATGATGATGATAGAAAAGCACTAAATGGATTCCAGTCTTGCGTGAAATAGCTTATTGTTGCCGGGACTTTAAACTGAATTTGATATTCTGATGAAAACCAGGAAGCTGTCAGTCACATGAAGGTAAATAAGCGCCGCTCGATGCGCCGGCGTTTCGGCAGCGGCTGTAGTGCCGGATTACCCTGCATCGGTCTTCTCAGGCCTAACTCTCCTTTTTATATGGTATGAGCCGCGGCCGTACCCCCACCACACAGACCACTGACCTCTTCATTCCATACACCTGTTATGAACGCAGGGTGTTGAACTGGGGTGGAGCGGGGCATCGTGAAGAATTACGTAAGGAAAAGATGGTAGAGAGGGCGGTCCTCTGGCTGAACATGCCTCGTTGAGGTCAGAGGCGACTGGGCAGCCTGGAAATGTTGAAGACTTTGCACTTAAAGTGTCTGGTATACCAAATGAATTCCATGGGAATTAGTATGTTCTCCCTTTCCCTGCAAGTGAACCATGTGTGATTGTGTGATCACTCACATTATGACCCCACTCCTCTAGGATCAGGGTAAGGGGCGGGGCATCATGGAGAATGACATGAGGAAGAGATGGGCCCCAGCGAGGGCGGTTCTCTGGGTGAACACGTCTTGTTGAGGTCAGAGGCGAATGGGCGGCATGAGGATGTTGAAGACCTTGCCCTTAAAGTGTCTGGTATACAAAATAAATTCCAGAATGTGTTGGTAATTTGTTTGTTCTCCATTTCCCTGTAACAACACTCAACAAGTAAAACTCCAATGTGACCCAAGTGCCATTATGACAATGAAAATATTCGAAAACGTATGGGGCTGAGATCAGGAAACCGTGAGGGGCGGGGCATCAACAAGAATGATGCAAAAAAGACATGCTACATTATGACATCACAATATTCCCAAAAAGATTAGCTGACCTTAAAAGAAGGGTGTTGGGGGGGAGCATTCGGTGCTTCCATATTTTTTATCTTTTTATTTTGTTTTGCTAATTTTTTGGGCAGGGCGCCGCCCCCCCTCACCCGCACCCCAGGTTTTCATATTGGGTTTTTGAACACGACACTCGTTGAGGTATTTTTCTTCTGCCAGACTGTAAATATTTGCAGCGTCTCGTACGCCCCTTTCGCTCCGCTAAGCACTTTGAGCCGCTCGCTGTATGAAGGGCCACATTATAAATAGTGATTATGAGTGTAATAGCTCGGAGCCCGGCACCGTCGCAGGGGGCCGACTGTTGTTTTTAGCAAAGTGAGCGTGATGAAGCTCAGCATATGGCCTTCTTGAGTCAGCAATTGGTGGGGACTCGTCTAATCCCCGTCTTGACAACACGGCGCAGTGTGAGGAGCTCCGACAGGTGGGCTTAGTTCAACACACACCCGCCCAACTACACACACACACACACACACACACAAACACACACACACACACACACACACACACACACACAGCTGTCTCTTTACCAAAGGCGTGGGCCGTGTAGACGGAACAGCAGGCAGATTTATTCTGGCACAGGTCCTCTCAGACTCAGCTCCATCGTCTTCAAACCGTACGCAAAGTCTGCCTACGAGGATCATTCTGTGCCCCCCGATCAAAAAAACACAACATATTTGAGCAGATCAATAAAGCCCTTGGTACAGAGAACGACGGCATACAAAGAGGGCGTATGGGGAGGGTATGGGATTGCTGAGCCACACGTCGGACCGCATTGTGTCTTGGCTTTATCTATTTATACCTGGCACACACACACACACACACACACACCAACAGGAATACAAGCAGTGAACTGTCACAACATCTGATTGACTAGCCGGACCGTCGTACCGTCCAGCGTATGATATGGGACCGCTTCGTTTCCATCATAATGGTTGACGTTAGTAACATTCATTCATGAGGGTCACGGGTGGCTCCCCAAGCCCATCCAGGGAATAATGTATCGGGCGCTGGACAAATACACCCAAGACAGCGTGCCAATCTATCACTCACAGACTCACACACACAGACTAGGGGGCAAAATAGTGCAGCCAATTTACCTTGAATCCATGTTTTTGGACTGTGGGAGGAAACCGGAGAACCTGGAGAAAACCCATGCAGACACGGGGAGAACATGAAAACTCCACCCAGATTGGGATTCGAGCCAGGAATCCCCAGCACTGAGAGGAGAACATGCTAACCACTAATCCACCATGCCACCCGTGTCCAAATTGCAAAATAGTTTGTTTGGGTTCTGAAAGTCTGGAAAAATTTTGGGGTAGAATTAATGTTTTTTCGCACAATAGCGCCAATTATAGGCCAATCGGTGAAATTTCTTTTATTATTGAAGATGCACACCAGCTGTACCGGCCCTCCAAGTTTGGAGTCTGGTGGACTTACGGTCTTGGGCCCCCAACACGGTTTACCCGAGAAAAATCATCCTAATAATGAAAATAAAATGTTTTAAAGGCAAAATATTTGCAGACACCCCAAAAATACTGCCTGCACTCTGTAGACAAGAGCACTGGCATGCATTTGGGACATCTGTACGCATCCAGCTACTGTATGTTCAAACAATTTGGGGAAGGCCCTTGGTTTCATGACTGTACTGTTGATGGAAAATCAGTATCATCCTCAATGGCTGCTTTTTTTTCCTCAGATGGAGCAAAAAACAATTAAACCTTTCTTTCCATCCACAGCACGGACCTCCACCACCACCACCACCACCACCGTCCTCGAGAGCAGGGCAGGTGATTCCGGTGCTCCACCTGTACGGGTGTCCAAACGCACCATGACGGATGATCTGTACTCAACGTTCAGCTCCCCCGTGGCCTGGGTGCTGGTGCTGGCGCTCATCATCACCTGGTCCGCCGTGGCCATCATTGTTTTTGACCTCGTGGACACCAGGGGCCTGGAAGGTAGGTGGACCTCTGAATCGGTTTCGGTTGTAAGTGATGTAGAAACGTAACAGCAGGGAATCAGAGGACGGGGGGGGGGAGGGGGGGAGTTGGAAGGTGCTGGTGTGGTTCCTCGAGCAGCTACAACAATAACCAGCGCTCTGTGGGTTGTAAACGTGTCGTGGGTTCGAAGGCCGTTGCTGATAATGATGCTAACGGTCAGTAGGACGTCATCGCTGCAGGTATCACGGACCTCAGAGGCCCCAGCCGTCCCATCCAGCCGCTGGTAGTTTATCAGGCGGCGCACGGCGAGAAGGCTGAAGGCTTTATTGGTCCTGATAGCACTGACAGTGATAAAGATAGATCGCTTGTTCCTATCAGAGGAAGCCGTGTTCACTTTGAGTCCTCAGTAATCAGACGGAGGGCCAGCGCCCCGTCCAAGTCCATTTCTCACTCGGGCTTTTCCATAAAGTGCTTCATTGCATCATCACCTGATCAGATTACCATCCTGGTCTGAATATAAGACGGTAGATTTCCTGGAACTTACACCTGAATTGCGGGGGTGAGAGGTGGGGGGGGGGGATCTCTCAGACGAGACTAATGTTACTGGTTGTTAAAAGCAGGTGACCGGAATTAAACAATACGAATCGTTTTGGAAACAAAAGATCAAAGGCCAGCAATTAATCTGATACGACTGATTACATTATTAATATAGGACATAAAATAAAAACCAAAAAGGTTCCTTATTTCTGCCCCATATTCCAACTTCTCTACAGATGGACGTTGTAGTTCTGTAGTCCAGAGGTTCTAAACAGGTCTGGGTCCCCGTCCACATGTTCTCATGGTCATTACGTCGTGACCCACTTTTATTTTTGTAAAATTAAATTTCAAAACAAATTTAAACAAACATTTAAAATGCAATTACTTTGCGAAACCGAGAAACTTTTCCTCAATTAACCAAAAATTCACATTTAAATACATTTTGTCCCCGAACATCATCACCACATTTAAAGAGAGGGGTAACCGGTAAATGAATGGTGGTTACCATAGCAACAAGTATGCTGCGCTGTCTGACGCGTGACTCCGAAATACAGAAAACACATTTTATAGAGAATAACTGTAGAGTTCAATACTGAAACGCTACGTTAGCTTCATCGCTTCATTTTTTGCCGCAATGAAACTTAGAAACTTAGTTTCTGCTCTTTTTCTTTGATGAGCCGCTGGATTGGAAAAGTTTTTTGGTCCTAAGATGGCGCTAAAGGTACAGTGTTAACTTCACTGTCACCGCTTAAGAGAAACTTAACGCGGACGGTCAGATGTGATCACGCTGTAAATCCGAAGCAACCATCAAAAATAAAGCCGTTATATTTGCGACCCACTTATGATCAGCACCATGGACAGTGCAGGTATTGTTAGGGTGATGTATGATTCTCTGTGCTGCCGCGATACCACCCCCTCATCTCTCTTATGGTGGGTGCTGTATCCTGGTTGACCGACTATATATTGGAATATAATAACACCCCCCACCCCCATTCCTAAATTCTCTTAAGGTCCTTAAGGAACCATAACAAGAACCGGCTCATGTTCAGACCAGTATGATACACACAGTGTTGGTTTGTGGTTGTTTCTGATTAGAACCTCCGCTGTTCCATCCTCTATCCTGTTCGTAGATAGAGCGCCGCCACCATGTTTCACTCATAAGTCATCCATTACATTCTGAAGTTCTAGCTCTAACCCAACATCAAAGTGTTTATCGATAAGACAGGAACCTTTTCATGTCTGATCAGAATGTTGTACACATTTGATACACATTTGTGCTACAGGGACCCCCCTGGAGGTTCCCGTTCACTCATCCATTTCTAATAAGTTTCCTCCTTTCTCCACCCTGTCCGTCCCCCATGTGTCACCCCGTCACCCCGTCTCCATCCGATCCGATAAAAGCTCACACATTATACTGTGAGGACCCCTGTTTGCCACCTGGTAAAGACTCGGCGTGCAGTGCTGCTGTGTTTTGTGCGTGTGTGTGTGTGTTTGTGTGTGTGTGTGTGTGCATGCAGGCGAGGAAGCATTTCATCTGTTGATGTGGACTGACTGCTTCACTAACTGTGTATGTTCTGAACGGATCTCGTGGTTGCTGGATGTTGCTGGATGTTCTCCCTGTGCACTTCACACACCCCACTAAAAGTATGTGGACACCCTAACATCTGCACATCTACCCTCACAGCAGGAAGGTCCTGGGTTGGATATTGTGGTCGACTTTGTGTCTGCAGAACAGATTTGTTCAGCCTTGCGCCGAAAGCCGCGTTAACCTTGAAAACGCAGGGCCGATCGCACTCGTTCGGCAGGCGGAGAGGCTTGACATTTCACTCGCTGCCTTCAGAGAGACGGAGGAATTAGATTTTCGGAATGTTAATCCCGTCGTCTGTGTTGCAGATACTGCAGGGTTTTTTCTTTTAATCATCAAGAGAAAAAGGGAAATGATTTTCCCTCTTGGTGCACAAGTGAGCACTCGTATGGAGATTGAAGTGACCGTCTCAGCAGAGACCCACTCATGGGCTGCATGATGAAGACCCACAGCGAGGAAACGGTCCACGGTGGATTATCGAATGCAGCCCGCGGCTAGCGGCGACGCCCTGAACTCTATAGCGCTCTACAGTTAGAAACTGCAAAACATTCTTTATTTAAACCATTTTGTTTCCAAATCCCCAAAACCTGATCAGTCACATGGGATTCTATCCCAGCTCCCATGGGCTTACCAATCCACCAACGGAAACCAACCTCATCCTGTCTGCAGCATCCTGTTTCACTGATAAAGGATTAAGAGATAAAAAACATTGTCTCTAATTAAACATCCACAAGGTGGCGCAATGAGGCGGAGGTGTGTAATACACTGCACAATGAGTGGATGCAGGGTTTGAACCCCATCAGCGCCGCTGTGATGTCATGGTGTGGATGTCCCAATACATTTCTCCACAAACACATTTGCCCGTAAGGAAAATTGTAGGGAGAACATGCAAAAGCAGAACCGAATTTTTTGTCATGGGAATCGAACCCTGGACCCTGGCGATCAATTTCTGCATTCACAGTTAAACATTTCCAATGTCAATAATTTTTTTTCCAATCACCAAAACCTAATCAGTCACATGGGATTCTGGAGCCTATCCCAGCTCCTATCCCAATAATCACAACCATCCGTCCACAGTCCTCCTGTATAACTGATGGAGGGTTAGAGGATGAAGAATACAAACAAGTGTCTCCCAATATGTTAGTCCACAAACACATTTCCCCTTGAGGAAGACATAGGGAGAACATACAAATGTTGGACTTCCCATTTTTGTCATGGGAATTGACCCCTGGACCTTTCCATCCCATGAAACATAAACCCAAACCTGCATGTGACCTCCATCAGCGTGCTGTGTTTGCAGTGAACATGGTGTTGGACATGTTGGCGTTGCATGGTGGCGCCGCATGGCTTTGTGCTCGCAGGGCGTACACTGAGCATGTGTTTTGTGATGCCAGGATTGCGTTCACAGGACCGACCGCAGTACGAATGCACCGGCCGCTGCCTCTGCTTTACTGAGCATGCTCCTAACAGTGGGACGTGCCGCTGTGCCACTCCTCTGCTTTGTGTCTCGTCTGAACAGGACCGCAGGCGGCGCGCGCCAGGAAAGCCTTCAAGGAGGCGGGCGGCCTTAGAGGCAAGCCATCCCACACATTTCAGCTTTGAAGTCTGCTGTGTGCACGCGTAGTGTTCGAGTGTGTAAACAGCACTGTGACGGCCAGAACACGATGACGAAGATGAGCTAATGAGTGATCCCCCCCCCCCCCC